>MU872858.1:2177-17561 GCA_036418205.1 Ostertagia ostertagi | reverse complement strand
GGTAGCAGCGGCATTAGCGGCATCTCGGTTGCTCTTCTCTGGTCGATATCACGAAAGTCAATCGTCATGTCGGTATAGTCGCGAGGTGGTGGCTCCGGAGGCGGACTTGCGCCTTCCGGCACCAAGTTCGCCACACTCATATGATTTTCTGGGGAATATAAGCCCTTTTAATTAACGGTAGGTACTTCATTTGCAGAGACCATCTTGACACGATACAATGGCAAACATTGGCAGCAAAAGTAATTAGGGTGCTAACTTAGTTGGGGGGGCACGCGGCGGCGCGGCAGTCTGCTCGCCTGGCATGTTCGGAAATCCGTGGGCCAGGGGGAGTGTAGCCAGCTAGGGGGTGGGGGTGGGGGCAGTCACTTGACATGCGTGAAAAGCTGGAATGTTCGAGTTTACACTGTCTCGCTCGAGAGAGCCCAGGTGAGCAGACTGCCGCGCCGCCGCGTGCCCCCCCCCCAACTAAGTTAGCACCGGAATGATGAAAAAAAAAAATAAGAAAGAGGGTCAGAAATGGATGATATGGACTGTTCCAGATAATCACGGGAAAATTGCTCTTCGGATGCTGTGAGGCAATGTTGGGAGGTCACTTGACGCAGAATGAGCGCGACAAACGCTGTTGCGCGCAGTCGCGATGCGGTGTTTTGAGCTTGCTGCCCCTCTAGAATGGCTGAGAGACCGAAAGGTGGCCAAGAAACACATATTCAAACTAACACTGGAGCTTGAACGACGGCGATGGCATACTCGAGCAGTTGTTGGCGAGTTTTCATACACCACGCTCCGCAACATTTCGTGAATCTTCCACCAATTTCGATCCAAATTTAACAATGTTCCCAGAACTAGGCCTCCTCTTACGTTAGTACGCAGATCGTGCTGTAGAACCGTGCCGCATATTGAGGAGCTGATCCTGCCCGGTCTCAGGACATTACGAAGAGATCGAAAACACGAGTGCACCCCGGATTCCCTCTCCTCCAAAGCGTAGTCTCATAACTGAACCTCTTCGTGATGGTGGCGCAATATTAGGAGCTGTTCCCCTTTCCCTCCACCTGAGCTATATTGCACCACTCAACCAACGAAGGGTAGCATGCCGCTGTGGCAATTGTGGAAGTCTGCAATTGATTTAACTAGGAAATCGATGGAGATTAGTTGCCTGAATTCAGCCAGCCGCTATGGTCCTGCCGGCAGGCACAATCGATTGATCGTACGAGCGCAGAATCAGTACCGTGTTCACCTCCGTTAGATACCCTCCCCTTCAAAAAGCGAGAAAGTGTCGGGTGCAGACCATACACCACAAGTGACGACGGCCTCCAAGTAAATCTGGTTAGTAGTGGTTCATAGTGATAGCTGATTTTTGGTAAATGATAGTTGTAATTAGTGACAACTGATAGAATACAACTGCAACAGGCTAATCATTTCATTGGCAGAAAACATTT
Source organism: Ostertagia ostertagi (assembly GCA_036418205.1). Taxonomy (NCBI): domain Eukaryota; kingdom Metazoa; phylum Nematoda; class Chromadorea; order Rhabditida; family Trichostrongylidae; genus Ostertagia; species Ostertagia ostertagi. The sequence goes on along the minus strand of MU872858.1, from coordinate 16,125 downwards.
ACATTTTGTGGAGGCCGTCGTCACTTGTGGTGTATGGTCTGCACCCGACACTTTCTCGTTTTTTGAAAGGAGAGTATGTATTTCGAGCTCAAATACACTGCGACGCATAATTATAGTTCCACCTACAATTTCAGTACCCGGCTGGATATCATTTTCTCACGATACGGCGCTTATCTCAGTCGGATAGTAATCAGGGTTCCTCCCAGTCATATCCTGTAGCATCCTTGAGAAATTTGTTCGTATGAATGAAGTCACCCCGACAAATTCCAGCGGAGCTGACACTTTGACAATTCCTGCGTCTCTTTTGCTAGGATTTCCCTTTTACGGAAGTGTGACGGTTTCGCCTTTTCTATAAGCTAAGGAACTTGAAGCGGTTTTGCCTTTGTATAAGCTAAGGAACTTGAATGGATGATAACTCCAAATTTTGATTGGGTAAAAGCAAAATGCAGCGGAGAAGCTAAAGCGGATATTTTCGAAAAACATAAGGATAAAAATTGTTGCTTTCTCAAACTGGATTTCCGTGTTAATATTCAGATTCGCGTTTATATGTGTCACAATTTATCTGTAGAGCCTTTTCCAAAAACATCCCCAGATTCAAGTTTTTGGGAAATTTGTAGGTGGAACTATAATTATGCGTCGCAGTGTAGAGGACAGTTATTCCATGTCATTCCAAAAACTCTACAAATCTAGCAATTCTATAAGCTAATAAATCAAAATTAATCAATATAATCAATTAACTTCTTACTACAGTACTTATCTTATTGTTTTAAAGAAAATGAAATGCACATTCTTCTTCTTCTTCTTATTCTTTAGCGTTTGTCCCACCCTGTGGCGGGGTCCGCTTTCCTGGTATTACGACGCCACTTTTCCCGATTATGTGCCTGATCGGGGTGAAGGCCAACTAATTTCAAATCCTCATGCAACGTATCAAGCCATCGTTGCTTCGGGCGTCCTCTTGGCCGCTTTCCTGGCACGTTAAAGTCTAGACCGATCTTACGGACACTCTCATCATTAGCGCGAAGGACGTGACCGTACCACCTCAGGCGAGCTTCGCGCATCTTATCAGCGATGGGAGCCACACCGAACCGCTTTCTGATGGTATCGTTGCGAATGTGGTCAAACGCGTAACCCCGGCAGTCCAGCGCAGCATTTTTGTCTCCATTACACTGAGACGAGCCTCAACCTCTTTAGTCACGGGCCAGCACTCTGCTCCGTAAATGGCGACTGGTCGGACGACGGTTCTGTAGATCTTAGATTTCAGTCGCTCTGGTATTTTCTTATCGCAGAGAACGCCGGTCATCGAGCGCCACTTGGACCAAGCTGCACTCACCCGGGAGTTTACTTCGAGATCAAGCGCTGCCACCAGCCAGAACGCGCGATTGGCCGTAAAATGATGCCAGCATGAAGTAGTAAGTAAAATAAAAAATAGCTGGCAAGATATTAAATCAATTGGAAGTTAATTAATCGCCAATGCAATTCTCCATTGAATATACCAAGTTTTCCGGCTCGCATAACCCTATCCCACAAGCCCAAACCCCCACCTTCCTCTTCAAATCAATGAAGAAACACCCAAAAACGAATATTTTGATCAGTTAAGGCACTCTGGGTTGCCACACACTGCGATTTCTGCTTCTGCTGCGCCAGACCATGACTCGAAGGGACCGCAAAGAATCAACGGACTGCCCGGCTCTACGCAATATCAAGATAACATTAGCGGCCGTAAAGCGATTGCGTAATGGCCTTAGTGTTTTTCAAGCAGAAGAAAACTTCAACGCGTATGAAATTGCTCGCTAAGTTCTTAAATGCAGAATCCGATCAACCACGCTTACCCGACTCGCTAAGACACTGTCGGTTCAGTGGGCTGGGGCTCATTGCGTTCCTCGAAAGACGCCGCTTCAGGTTTTCACTATCAGCACAAGTAAACAGAATGTGCTTTTAATACGACAGCCCCACCAGCATTCACCGCCCCTACGAATGTATGAGTACCAGGCATATCTTTATATGCGTCGTTTCTAATTCCACGCCGGCCACGTCACCAGCCAGCCACACCAACGGCTCCTTCGGACCCCTCGATATTTTTTTCCGAATCCGCGGCAGTGAAAACAGCCACCTATACTCATCCCACAATCCCTCACCTACACTTCCGCTCATCTTTCCCCATTCACCGCTTATGAGTGGAAACCTCGTACGATTAAAGCTAGGAATTTTTTGAGTCGAAAAAGAGAGGTAGGTCGTTTTGACATCATCTGACAAATCATCCCTCTCACTTGCTAAAAAGTTAGGCCTGGACAAAAGAAGTATACATTTAGTTAGAGTAGGGTCTGCACTGTATGGTGGAAAAGTTAAAACTTACCAGCTCAACTGGACAATTTTCCCCCGGAGTCTTTTTTTTGCCCAGATGGGGTCAAAAACGCACCCCTTTTGAGCACACGTGAGTAGGCACATAAGCACATTTAATTAAATTTCTTGTGGCAAGCTCCCACTCGTTAAAAGTTTGTGCATCCATTCGGATCAGTCCACATGCCTGAGGTTCTACCATTTTCGAGCAACAAGATTGGTGCAGCGCCACGTCTCGTTACTGATTAAGCTAAGGGCCACCTTCTTTGAACGACGCAGTTGCGGGCATCAACTTCGAAAGACCTCACTGTTCTTTCGAACACCAACACCTTGGAGAACCATAACATGTCCCACAACGGTAGGTGCTTTCTCCAGCAAATGCAATGCTGGTTTGGTGGGCGGAAGTTGTAGCTCTCAGCAAGAATTTTAAGCATTTGGTACACACATGCGAATTTGCACACTGGACCCAGGAATTTTCAAAAAAAAGTATAAAAATTGGGGGAAAGTTAAATTGTGAACCAACAATAGAAAACAATAAGCAACATATTTCGCAGTATTAATGAGCAAAAAGGACTTTCTGAGATATATTGATTTTCCATAGTAATCGGCCCCAAAACTTCCTGAACTCAGAAAAGCGACACTAAGATATCCGGTACCTAATACAAATAGAGTAGAATGCGTGCCGCATCCCAAAAAGGGATTGATCAACGGCAAGATGCTTCTAAAGTGCGACTTTAATGCCCCCTTAGCACTTACCCAAACCCCACCGATGGGGAGAAGTCGCTGCCATTGCCACTGAGAATATCAAGCTGAGACAGGGGCGGAGGGGCGGAGGGGGTGTTCGTAAGGGTGAGGATCAATTGATAAGCCCGCTGAATGGTCAAGGTATAGTGTGAGCACACGATCGGATTTTCCAACAGAAGGCCGTTATTCCTACTAGGAGCGGATCGCGTGTCAAAGAAGCCAGCCTGGATGTAGAGGGCAAAGAGTCGCTCCCGTCCCGAGCATCTCTTCACTGTATCTCCCTCTCCTACATCTTGAATGCCAATGGACCTCCACTTCGATATAACAATCACCATTGTAGCGACTCAAAGTCTTTATCCTTTTTCTATGAGGCGAGCCTCACTGGCACAAATACCCCACCGCACTTCCGCTACCTCGGCTGAATTGCATTAAATTGCCCCCTTCCCCTCACCAACCTTCGCCGCCAGGACTGTTTCTATGGAAATTGATTCTAATACCATGTGGCACACTAAAGCTTCAAACAAGACCACCCTTCTCACCGACAAACGAAAGTAGAATCACAAATACGAAATCCTCTTAAAAATCACAAAATAAGATTGACCCCTTGAACTCGTCACAATAGGCATTGACCCTTGTGGGAATAGCGAAGTCTTAGCAAGCAGCTTCTTGATTTTCAGGAAGATGGAAGGGAGGGAGAGTTGGAAACGTGTTATGTAGTACATAGTCTTACGACACAACTGTCACACTCACTGAGCCATCGATCGAAAGGAGGGTAGGTAAGTGAGGTGGCTTATTCGGGGTGGGGGAAGGGGAAAAGTTCATATCCATCGCAGAGTAGAGATGAGGAGATCGCATTGGCTCACGTGGCCCAGTCTGCGACGGCTTCCGGCAGATCTACAAAGCATTGCTAGTAGTTGCTTCTTTTCGTAGTTCTCTAGAAAATATCTGCAGTAATTTTTGGGTCGAAAGGTGAAACTTTCAATCTGAGCCCTTTTCGCTACAGGTACGTGCACTTCCTTACTAGTATCACAAGGTGCTTGAGATCATTCTATGTTACTTCTAGTTCTTACCCTTGCAGGTGACAGTGGAGATGTGTAGTACAGTGTGCTGAGAAAATTGGAAAACATTGGGCCGTATGCTATCCTTCCCCGAAGCTAGGTGACCCAAAGTTTCCTTTAAATTTATTTGTTTTGAACGATGTAGTTTCTTCATTTTCAATGCATGTTTACTTTAACCTACATACATACATTAAATGTAGGCCCTTTATCAGGGCAATCCCAGTTGGGAAGACAGAGAAAATTTAAAGGAATTTTCGTCCCCTAACCCCTTCGGGGAGGATAGCATACGGCCCCATTGTCGACAATTGCGAAAATGAGGTCCCCGGCCGAAATACTATTGATTTATGAGTAGAGAAAATGGTGTCGAGCGTAGCCAATGCCGCTTCCTTGGGCCTTATAGGCCTTAGGGCCTCCAAATGTCAAATCATTGTGACATTTGTAAACTTGTATTATTCCCCGCGGCATGCCACTGCAATGTTCCCGAGAAAGTTCAATCTCGACTTGAATTGGGTCAATTCTGTCTTGACATTCCGTACTTTCCTTAAAAGGGTTAAAGATGTCGCAAAGAGTTAAGCACAATGTACATTTAATTGAAAGAAACAACAAAATGGAAAGGACATGGTTTGGCCATGAAAGTGCGGAATTGAGGCTCGGGTGTTGAAAAGAAGGGACAACCGGGTGACGAACATCATAGACAGAGGAGCGTTTTGAGGGTCTTGTGAAACGCAGAACAATATTGAACAAAGTATGGACCATCAATAGCCGCCTGAATGAAGGTCTAGCGCGGAAGCTGGTTGAAGCCTTTCAGAGAGGCGGTGCTGTTATAGAAAATTCTAGTGATCTGTTTTTTATATTTGATAACCATTTTATCTATTTATATTGATACATTTTTTGCTTGTCTATAATTATTTTTGTATGGTTCTCTCACATGCTAGTTACTTCTTATTTATTTTTTAATATTTTGATCTCATACCGGTCTTGAAGGAGTATTTTGCAGCTCATTTATCAGACTAATTAAGTGATATTTCTAGTAAAATAATTTTATTATTTAAAATTAATTCTACAAATTAGTTTGATCACTAAATTGTGTTTTATCACAGATTTTTTCTCGAATGTTAATAATATAGTTCATTAATTTTCTTCGAGAAATTAACCCTTTTCGCGTCACTACGGGTAGATTGCCTTCTTCTGAATGAGGTGGCCAAATAGGCCGCTTACAGCAAGCGTAACCTAGAGCGAATTCCTGGACAGAAATATCGTCAATCTACGAACCCCTCAGGCCCTCACGCGATTTTCGTGGTAGTAGACCGGTAAGGGGTGGAACTTTAGATCAAGTAGTTGATCTTGTGGACACACGTTGCAACGCGATGACGATTCGGTAGTGGAAAGTAGATGCATGGCGCACTCAGAAGGTGCGTCACTCGGACACGTAAGGCGATCCTGGTTGAGTAAATGCAATGCTACGAAGCTATATATCCTGCATGTCAGCTTCTCACAGTCGAAAAATAAGTTAATCTCGACAAAAATGAGTAGCAGTGGTTGACAGCCCATGAATGACGTCTTAAAAATGCTTTGGCGAAACGTGGCGTTACACTGACGGAAGAAGCAGTAAATTGTTTCATCCTGCTATTTGTCAATGATAATTTTGTTGTTACTCCTGCTAGTCTTGAAGAATGTTCATAGAGATAAAAGATGTTTAGAGCAGCGGGTAGCGTCGGAGTCGCACCCAATAGACAATGGAGTCGGTTTAATAAGAAAACATGAGCGATCGGGCTAAACCAGTCAAGTCAACGCGTCTGTACTGACCTACATACTTCGACGGACAAGTAATTATAAGTGACTACTTGGATCACGTGCGAAAATGTTTAAAAAGTGGGAATTAGAAGTTGAAGCCAAATTCCGTATGTGCATATAGTATGATAACCTCGGTTAGCCCGGGCGACGCGCAGCTCAGGATTCGATCCGGTCGCGTGCGTGGTAGGTGCACTGACTAGCTGCACCACGACTGCCGTTGTAAAATTATCAAAGTGTAAAAAATGTGTACGATTTACCGCTGGAAAATGGATTCCAGTGGTGTGTGTGTGTGTGTAGATAGCCATGATAAGTAGACAACTAAGAACACAAAGGTAGCGAAAAGGCAGGCGAACCCTAATCATAAGTATCCAACTAAATATCTATATAAAAGAATAATAAATTCCCAATCAAATCTTAGATAAAAAAAATAATAAAGGATGCAAACATTTCCGCTGGATCACTCTCTTTCGAGGATGCGCTGCAGAGCATAGGCATGAATTTTTGGGTCACTGAACCATCCTAATGGTCAATATCAGGGACAAAGTAATTTTAGTCGTAATAGTAACAAAGAATAAAGCTTCCGGGCAATAATCCCTCTTTAGAAATGTTCCGTGCGTAGTATCTCATACAAATCGCAGAGCGGACTTCAATTGTAGTTTGGTTGCCGGCAGGGGCCCAGCCGATCTACGAGAATAGTGTTTTCATGTTCGAAGGACGCACCATCATAGAGTTGATTACCTGGACATACGCTTACGCACGGGCATGCGCTACTCACTTCTATTCATCAACCGAGGTATACACGTATATGATCCGGAATTATATAGGCGAAGGATTTGAACAAAAGAAACACTCTCAATATAAATATCGTTTCACCCAAAAACATATCGTAGCATAGCGATACTTTTAATTCGACACAAAGATGGCAAAATAGGACAGGGATTGAAAGGAGAATGGCGCTGTTGAACCGCTTTGTGGAAGTCGGTTGATCACGTTCCTCTCCGTTGCTTATAGGATGAGGGTTTTGGGGGACATTGTCTACATCAAGTGGGATTCTGCACGGCACACGTTGGCCGTAAGCACCGCGGTGTGTACAACTTGCAAAGTGTGAAGTGAAAAGCGCAGTTTCTTTGAATGACAGCGATCACAGTTGTTGGTTTCCGCCACGAGATCTCATCAGTTTTCACCATGAGTCGTCAATAGGATCGCATAAACGTTCAAGCGTGTCTCGGAAACCGCGCACCGTTAAGTGATCACGCCTTAAGTGTTGAGGCCGGTAAATGTAATAGGTAACTGCTGTAAGGGGAGGGGTTGGTTGATTGGAATAAGGAAACTTCGTTACGTCTGGTGCTTCTGGTGATACCCTACTCAACCCCTCACGATAGCAAAGGAATCTGAAAACAGCGAATGCGGAAATGAGTGAATTACAGGTCAAGGCTTTGCTCTTGAGCATATCACTAAAATAGCAAACAAACAAGCAAGGAAAAATATGTGGTGATTATAGATCTTAGACCACCTCATCGATCGAGGTCACCTCAAACATATGATCAGCTGGGTAGATGATAGGCAAGGTTTTATTCGTGCATCATATTTTGAGGTGGGACTCTTCCACTGTAACATCGTGAGGTGGCGGTTGAGAGGTGCGCGATGTGGCCTATACAATGACTTGCGGGGGCCAGCCGATGTTCAAGTCAGTGTTTTTATCCTCCCAGACAAGTCTGGTACCAATTAACCGACCCCGGAGGGATGGAAGGCTTGGTTGGCCCGGGCGACTCACGACCCAGGATTTGATCCCCGGACCGCTCGCGTGGTAAGCGTGCCACTTGCCACTACACCACTTCCGCCCAATTATTGAGGTAGAGAGTGTATGAAGATAATAAAAATAGAAATTGGTCGTATGGTGAGAAGAACATTCAATCAGTGCCTTTGGATTTTGGATGTGCCACGTATTTAACGTTTTTAGGGCAGAAGTGTTGCAGTGACAAGTGGTTTTGATGACCACTCGCAGGGTCTGGGACCACCAAAACCTTCATATCATACCCACCGTCCTGGCTTCAAGACTTCCTCTCCTCTGGGTTCGGTAAATTGGTACCACACTCACTTGGGAAGATGAAACCCGTGACTTGAGCATGGGCTGCGCCCCACACTGCTTTTGTAGGTCGATCGCAGTCAAAATGCCGTTGCTGTTCTTGAATAAAATCAGTACTGAAGAGCAAAGGCGATGAGGGGAGGAATGGGGAAAAGAATAATTGTAAGGTCTCTGATGAAAAGTATGCAGTCGAAGAAAGAGAGGTGAGAGACAATGCTAGAGCAGGAGAAAGGTACAAAGAATCACGAGAATATCATCAACAGAAAGGTCACCAGTCCAAAAAAGCAAAAGAAAAGGAGAATGACAAGGAGGAAGGAAGGAAGGAATGCTGTTAGGTGACTGCATTGTGCAGATGCTGTGCCCTACCGTTTGCTAAGTAAAAGAAGACGCCTGCGCCGAGCAAGCGCTACGTGGCGGGGTGTTGACATAGAAGGATAGCTGACTTTATGCCTCACCTCATCTTGGCAAACATCATAAACGCTCATAACTCCTTTATATTGGGATCAACTACCGACCAAGGGATTACCTCAAGGGACAAGTGGACCTACTTTTGACCCAACAAGCTTGAAGAAACTTTGCGCTTCCACTCATAGTGAGGTCAATGCTGACATTTACATGTTATATTATGCACGCTCGAAAAAATACAGAAAGAATTTGACTGATATTTTGATTTTGAAGTTTCAAAACTCTGAAACTTACCGATTGTCGGCACTCATAACATTCATTATTATTTATTTCATTGTTAGTCGTGAAGTATAATAATTACCAATAAATATCACTGTATTCGTAACCTCTATTATTTGATTACTATTATTATTATGATTACTTATTATTTATTATTCGTAACCTCTATTGTTTGATTACTGCATCTATTATATTATATTTGTATGGGACTTATTGCTGTCCTAAACAAAATAATTAATAATATAAATTGTCAGTCATTGGAAATAAGTGTAATAGTCGAATAATTATTCATTTACTATTTCTCATCAATCCTTTATTTCTTGTATCATTCCCGGGCTATGGATGTTACTTTCCTTTACTCTAATTCGCTGCACTACTTACTCGCCGTGCGTCTGCTGAGCAGAAAATTTGTGAAGAATATTTTCTCCGAAGGCTTTCTTCTTGACCAGGTTTCAAACCGGAATACTTTTTTCTGTTTGTTTTTCTTTCTCAGCTTGTTCTCATTACTTCTTTTTCATTTTTAGTATAAGGAACGGCTTGGTGAAAGAATGTTGTTGACGGTTGAGACCGAGGGGAGCGGTTACCAGCTTGATGCGTAAAGGTTACCGAGAATACGGTAGCTGGTGATGTGGTGGCTATCGTTGTGCTTTGACACAGCCGCAGTTACACAAGGCAGCGATTACGATGAAGGAGTTTATAGAGTACGCGAGGGTGCACAATGGGGCGCCAGTAGGGATAAAAATAGGGAATCAGTCAAGAAACCAAAACGTGACCCACTTATTTGGCCGCTGGTTTTCGCTCTGAATTGGAAAAGCTTCCTTGCGTAAGAACAGTCCAGCCGAAGCGTTTGGTGGCACCATGCCAATTGCAGTTGCCTTGATGCTTAGTTATTCCGCGCTGGTGGCAAAACTCACTCAAATCACCAACTGAACTACATAGTGGGTGGAGAGCTTTAAGGGCGTGGCAATTTTCAAGTGCTGCTCAGCAATCAGCAATTGCACCTTTCGACTTGATAGCGCTACATTGTACTTCTTTGGCGACCAAGGTCCTGCTTCGTGTGGGGCATATACATCCCCGATGCGCTCTATCCATCGTAATCGTTTCCTTTAAGCTCCGGCATTAGCAATAAAATCGTCCAAGCAAGGTCCTTTTTCACACGAGTTGTCCCGCATCTCCACTCTTAATCATTCTTTTTCTCCTACAAGCGCAATGACAAGCGAGTGAAATGATAGGTTTGAACCAAATTAACCAAGACTGATAAAGTAATTTTATGTTAATCATCTTGAGCATATGTAAAATGTAGATTATTAGGATCACTGCGGGAAAAGAATTTCTCTTGAAACGTTTCCAAGGAAAATGAACCACGGACCAGAAAACACCTAGTAATACAATAAAACAGATGAATAATGAGCCAAGGACCTTTTGTCTCTCATCGAGGCTATACAGAGGGTATCTACGTACGGCAGCAAATCTGTACTGTAACTAAGACTTACCAGGAAAGGCATTCAACTTCCCATGGAACTTTGAGATGAGACCCAGATATATCGATAGAGCTTCAAACGCTGATTACAAATATGGAAACTAAAACTGCAAAATGAACCTGCCAAGGAAGTTGTGAGCAGTCAAAGTTGGCTGGAAGTAAAGCATTACACTAGCCTCCGGGCTTTCATAGTCACCGCGGAGCAGTGGTGGTGCCCTCGCTATTCACCCTGGAGGTCATAAGCTCTCCTCCCGTCAGAGCGCAAATTCCGAGAGCACTACCACTACTCCACGACGACTTTGAAAGCCCAAAGGCTAGTGTAATGCTTTACCTCCAGCCAACTTTGACTGCTCACAACTTCCTTGGCAGGTTCATTTTGCAGTTTTAGTTTCCATGTTTGTAATCAGCGTTTGAAGCTATCGATATATCTGGGTCTCATCTCAAAGTTCCATGGGAAGTTGAATGCCTTTCCTGGTTAGTACTTTAAGACGTTGAAAACTGAATCAATTATAAAAAAGAGAACGAGTAAAGCTCGAGACTGGAATCTTATACTGAGAGCCTGATAATGCTTCAGAGTACATCTGGCACTAGCATGGAAGGAGGAAGTTGGTGGCTCATGGAGCCGGTTGTTACGTGGATTTACTGGGTTGTATTCCGCAAAAGAGCATCGCAAAGGGGCCATTCCCCCTGGTCTGTTACCTATTGGGTTGGAGCAGCACATCGTAGGAGTTTTTTTTTCTAAGCGACAAATTCGACCGTATCAGATCCATGCACCCGAAAATACCACAAGACTCATTTGATGGTGTCTTCCCGGCTCTAACAAACAGAAGGCGCGTAGTATGATCATTCATTCCACACTATAGGGGTACTCAGGGATTAGAGCTTATAATTGAAAAATCCAAACGCGCCAAATATGGAGGGTTTCGACAGCCTTGCTATCTCAGTCTTTAACATAAGAAGAAAAAACGCCAGCTATGCGAATTCTTTGAATCCATTGAGTATTCGCCGTAAGAACCTTATATCTAACCGACCCTAATTTTTCAGCTCAAATTGAAACTATTCATTTGTACAATTCAAAATTTGTGAAGTCTCCAAAAACAACTTCAATATTTTTTAAATTCCATATTCGCTGAATCCTCTGCGAAATGCGATCAAAGTTGTAAATAATGACGAAATAAACATCGCTGATTAGTTTCATGGTTTTTTTATTTTTTGCTCCAAATGTTCTGTAAAAATGAAAATGGCGGCGCTTCGTATAATGTATGCACCCACCTAATATAACACCTCTTTTAAAGCAACAGTTCAGGGAGGGTCCGAAAATTTCAATGCCACTACTACTGAGGGATACACGAGCCCTAGTGAAGAACATATGCAGTGGAAATAATAAACGAACTTACCTCAGAAACTCAAAAACAGGGTGGAAAGTCCCTCAAACATGGGTGTTCTTGGGGATTTCCCCAATCCCGCCCCCTTGCCGGCCGTCATTGGACGCGTCGGCAATCGTGCTCGTTTTGGGACCACAGGGAAAATTGATTGAAAAATGGAGCGCGTTTACAGCGGGCACGTTCAGACAACTCGTCCAACGTGCGTCTTTATCCATTGCTGAGCGGCAGAGGGAGAGTACCTGTCTAAGACCCTCCCCGACGTTTTTTTCCAGTTTTTCATACATTAATCGTCTGGTTTTCATCTACAACTTCATTATTGGTGGTTTTTTCCCGCGAAACCGTTCCTGAACTGTTGCTTTAAAAAAACATTTACCTGTACGTCGGCTGATCCCGCACACCCAATAGAAACAAAAGAGTAGACTTGTTTGCACTCGAATCGTTACGATTTAGCATGGAAGTAGCATGCGTAGCGCATCTTCGGAAAAGCTTCAACCAACACCGAACGTTACCCTTTTCAATTTAGTTTTTTTTTTTGAAAATTCAAAAATTCAAGAGGCTTGAATATACAAATAAAAAGAACGGGATCCCAAATGACCAGTTTATTGAGAGAGCCCCAAATGATTAGGCGAAAGTGCTGACCCAAATTGATCACCTTCGAATTGACTGGATTCAAACGGGAAGATCGGGTCGAATTCTTGAAGAATTTGGGGAGCCCTAAACCGGATCCAATCCACGGTACAGGTTTTGGGTTACAACACAGCTTTCCAAAGTTAGTTCAAGAATGATTCTCCATTGATCTCGGCATGATTATACAGTTTCAGTTGCTTCTGCCCCCCTTAGGTAGTTACGACATTGTTCATGACTTACTTCCTCTTGTTTTTGTTTCTTGTAATGGACTGAATTAATTTAAGAATATGTTTCGATTTTCAGGTTCCGAAAAAGGTGAGTAGGATAAAAACGGACTCGAAATAAACCGGATGCAAATCTCAGGGCTCAAAACGAACCACTAAAACTGTTTTCGGAGTTTCCAAAATGCTCATTCAGAAATTTACGAACTAAAACTCCAAACTATCTGAATTTTGAAGGAAAAGCCACCAAGACTCAATATACTTGAGAGCGTATGAATAAAAGTATGAATAAAAACTATCCCGATTGAGATCTGAAATGCATTATATTCGCTGTAACTCAAGATATATTGAGATGTTGAAGGACGAGGATAGGAAGCGTAAACCAAATCGAACCCGGCCAAGGAGAGACGGTGTTTTTTTCGGGCGGAACTGTGACTTTGACGACATGTTCTTCACTCGGACGTTGCCCTCAAGTTCATTCACCTCTCTGGCCCTCTCTCAAGACACTCCTCTCTCTCCTCTCTTCGCATCCTCAACGACCACCATCAACGCTTCTAAACGATCATCATGACCACGAATAGCATTGGAACAGATTTAATGGAATCGTAGAGCAACAGCGACAGTAATAATCCTCAGCAGATGAAATGATGGCGACTGTCCGCCCGAATGTGGCGATGGACGGCAAGCGATGGCGCGCGCGATCTTGCAGATCTCTCAGCTGGCCCGGGGGATAGCGCAAAGGTAGTATGGTGAGATTGAGAGACGTGGACGATGGTCGAAAATCAGAGTGCATGTGGTTACGGAGGATCGCCGATCGGTCGCCACGGGACGCCACCCTCGTCATATCTCTAGATAGTGAATTCAAATTCCCGAAATTGAGAGCGATTGAAAGAGAGTCAGGTAATGACTTCGGCGGAAATCGTCGGGACGGTTTCGTCAAATTCCTTCAATGAAGGGGTTTGAGTGGGAATGAGAGGGACAGTGCACCTTTCGAGCTGAATCTACCGAAACAAGCTCAGCGGCACGGATGTGGAAACAAAACCCCATTGTGGGCATGGTTTAGCTGCCCTTGACGTGGTTGACTACCTCCAGAGAACCTAGTACTTTTCAGTTCTCGGCTTGATTTTACCCTATTTTCTAAGCCTCGCTCTTTGAGACCGACTGGGTACAAAAAGGCTAAGTGTTGTGCGTCAACCCTACATCTAAAGGATGCGCCGCGCACTCGACTTTCAGCTTGAATTGCAGCTTTCGTATGTGAACCTGGCCTTTACATTGACTAGCGAATCAGCCCACTTTCCCCGTTTCTATCATTTCTGAAACGTCAATAATTCCTAAACTGGGGACGAGGGCGAGGGTCCCATCTCCAACTAGCGCAGATAGCTTGCAGGTACAGTACCGTGAAAAAAACCGTAGACGTTTTTGTCATAACTCACGTCAAACTTGAAATTTTCAGCTGATTTCTTTTGACAATTTGACACCAGATAGCGCAAAATGTTTCCAATACTACAGTTCCAGAAAATGCTTTATTTTTT
>MU872856.1:9430-23062 GCA_036418205.1 Ostertagia ostertagi | reverse complement strand
TGGTTGAGGAAAAGGATAAAGGATAAAGCATTTGCCGTTGATCAATCCCTTTTTGGGATGCGGCACGCATTCTACTTCCATTCGTAGTGGCGTTTGAATGCGATGTGGCCTATACAATGACTTGCGGGGGCCAGCCGATGTTCAAGTCAGTGTTTTTTCCTCCCAGACAAGTCTGGTACCAATTAACCGACCCCGGAGGGATGGAAGGCTTGGTTGGCCCGGGCGACTCACGACCCAGGATTTGATCCCCGGACCGCTCGCGTGGTAAGCGTGCCACTTGCCACTACACCACTTCCGCCCCTAGAAAATCCTAAACTCATATCGATTAAAATTACCCACTTTATGCACCTCATTGTTTGTGCTACTCACATACTGAGCACCGTTGTATCAAAGTTTAATTTTATTTGTTAAGAAAACTCAAGAAAAAAGGTGTCTTTAAAGTCAGTTATTGGTTGCAGTAGTCTTCCCTGTAACGTTCCTTTTTCCTGCTAATCCTAACACATTGCCATGGACCGTCTTTGCTGGTCTCAGGACATCTGTCAACCGCGAGCCTTGGTGATTCAGCATTTTGTAGTGATGTCTGAGAGCTCTCAAAGTATCACAGCATCTCCATCTTTCTTTATCCCTTCTTTTGAAAGGACATTCTCATTAGGACACAAGCCGTGTGGCTTTTCTCACTTACTGCTCTCACTCTTTTGTTGACACGAGGCTTGTAACACGTCTGCTAGCTCTAATCCCCGCCTAGGCCGAACGCTTGGCTATAACTTCAAGTATTCTCATGAATTACATTGCAGACAGGTTCAATTAAAAACTGTCTAGTCACATACCACAGTGCCTCACGTATTATTAAGTACCAGTTTAGCTCCGCCCGCTACCGCGCGCATGACACGGAAGCCTCTGACAAAACTGACAATCGGTGAAGCTTTGGGTTTCACCGCTTAACTATAGCTGCTTCGTTAAATGCATTACTGTCCGTTGCCCATCTTGGCTGTATCTCACTGTTTGATAAGCGCAGTGAAGTGCACAGCTAAAGTGATGTATGTAAACAACCACCATGCATCGAGAATCGAGGAAATTTAGCGGTCGAATAATTTTTGGTAATCTCAAGACGGAATGCCCAGTATTCACTATCAAATTTATTAGAGCATCCCATTCATCCTCAAGAACTCTAGAAGGTGTAGCGGTTGAAAGGTGTTTGAATTTACAATTATAACGCTAATGAAATGATATGAAATGAAATGCATTATCTGCAATCTGGTTTCGAGTAATCTCTACGTTCGTACGCATATCGTAATTATCAGTCCTCATCTGTCGTTATCACTTTTTGTGACCCCCAATATGTTCCCCCCTATATCATATCTTGAAACCAACTCCTGACGACCACTGGTGCCCGAGCTATGAATTTCGCGACACTTGCGTTCTAGCGCCTTTTATCAGCCCTTATCAGTTGTGATCACTTTCTTTACCCCACCAAATATGTTCCCGTCCCACCCCCTATATCATATCTTGAAACCAACTCCTGACGACCACTGGTGCCCGAGCTATGAATTTCCGGTCAGACAGACAAACACATACACACAGACACACACACAACCGCTTAGCCGATTATATATAGTAGGATTGAGATTATTTGACCCTTCAGTAACAATCGCTTCCCGAAGCCTTTTCGGAGATGGATCCCTGATAAGCATACCTCCTAGAATGCAGTACTACCCGTACTACCTGCATTGGACAACTTTTTTCCACGGAACGCACTAATCCCGTCTCGAGAACTCGTGTTGCAGTGTACTTTGACGTTTTTTCAGTGGCCTAGCACTTACCTAGCTCACGAGAGTGATTAATGTGAGCGTGTTTCAAGCTTCCGCAACCTCCCTTGATTACGAATGTCTTGGCCTTTTCCGCTCTAATGTTTTACCCTGTTTTGTGGCTGCTCTACATTTTTAAGTGAACATCAATTTGCACCGCTTTTCCTACTGACGGCCTGCACCGAAGAGGTGGATGTTATCTGTATATTAACGCAAGCATCCCCTAGGCCACTTTCCCAGCGCGAGCCCTGCATATATCCTAATGGAATTCACAGCCGAGTGATGCATTTACGGTTTACGGTAGACCTCCAGACAAGGCGTGTGCAGTACAAAAATGTAAAAGTTTTCTGTACTTTCGAAGGCTACCCATAATTATTATAAGTGCTTTTCTGTCACCACTGATCAATCCTGAAGCCTGCCTAGCAAGTTTAAAATTATATGTTTCGTTTTTGAATTCCGAGCTAGTTATAGGAACTGCTTGATGTATAGGACTACTCGCTTCGTTCAATTTTCTTTTTTTGATAATAGCGACCAGTTTTGTGCCTTTTTTATTTTTCATCGGCCTCAAATTAAACTACTTGAATTTTCCTTGCTTCTCTATAATCAAGTGTTCTTCAGCTTTTCAGAGTATCGGACGCCACTTTAGTTCTTCTATTACTTTTCTATTCCTTTTTTTCGCCAGGGAGAACAAAACTGCTCAAATCGCTGCAAATTGCTCTCAGAATTCCTTCTACTTTCTGAAGCTCAGCTCTAAAAACTTGCTGTAAGTGGCTCACTTTCAGTATCCCCCCACCGACATGAGCGCCCTTCCATTTTCGTTACGCTATTGTGTTTTATTATTATATTTACCCACAATGAGTTTGTGTTTATATCCACAAAGATAATTTTTTGTTTTAGTTCAGCCATCAGTTTCTTTGAAAAGCCTTTTGGCTTTCAATTGCAGTTATGTTTATTTGAATATTTTTGGCCGCTATCGTAAGACACGGGGGCACATGAAACCGCTTCAAACATGTCTTTTTTGTTGAAAACGGGACTAAGCCTTAGACGGGACTGAGAAACTACAAGGTGCGTGAGGCATTTTACAATTTTTTCCGAAGCTCGTGCCCCTATTAGGTTCAGTACCAGAGAATGCCCCCGTCATTTTGGGCCTCTATCACACCTTTCACTCGCCTTAAATCATCGTCCACCGGGTAGAGTACGGGCGCTCATAAATTATCGTTCAGTCAGCTTTTATATTTCTAAGACACCATTCTTGAAAACTATTTGATCCAAGATCTGAAGATTCTACCGTTCCGTCACAGACAAGATGGAATGAAGACAGCAGCGGATCACAAACAGTGGTGGCTGTCATTCGAATTATCATGGCGAGTTGGACGATTCTTCCACCCCTCCAAATGAACTCTGTGGCTTTCCGAAAATACCGCTTGTTTTCCATCTGCAGAAGCATGTTGCATCCTAAATGTAATTTTGAGTGCAGATGTATTGGTTCGTTCGTCTCGCACTAATGGGCAGACGACAAGCCTTTAGTGCATGAGAAAAGGTCCCACATTTCATTTCCCGACCTTAATTGAATTCCACTGCCATTCGAAGCTCTAATGAAATATATAGACCTTCTTGCGAATTCCTGAAACAGCGTAATAACTTCTCACGCAAAGGAATGCTTCGCTAAAAGCGATCATCGTATGTCCATCAATTCAGGATTTCTTGAAATTCGCTTTCGAGAGGACTTTACGATGGAGGTCGTCGAAGAAAAGATGTGGGCGAGGCGGAAGACAGGGAGACCCCTAAAGGGTACAAACCGACCCGCCCAGGTTAACAAGGGATATGTCGCCGGGCGCAAAGCTGAGCCTTCCCACGGGCGTTATCGGCGCGACACGTCTGCCGAGTGGCTAACCAGCCGCTGTCGGCGTGACACGCCCATCGAATGGATAGCCACTTGGCGCACGCCTCTAGCCATTCAGTAGAGAGAGCGTGCAGCACAGATGAGAGTCGCTGCTAAATGCTTAAATCAAGAGGCAAGGAAGAAGTGCCTCTCTTCTCGGGTTCTGGACCGTTTTTCATAGTTTTGCCCTCATTCCGACATTAAGGATTACACCTCTATTTGTATTGGCTGGTCTTCTACTCTATTACGGGGCCATTCAAGTAATCGATAAGGGGGATCTTTAAAGGCATGCCCCAGGATCGCACTGGTGTGGCTCTTGCACACGAATGTGAATGTATCGGTGCCAAGTGGGCCGGCAGTGAAGAAAAAAGGAAAAGAATCCGTCGAAAACGCTCAGGTTGAGGGCTCACTCACCTTCCTAATTGGCTGTGCTAAAGGAACGAGAGACTAAGCGCGAAGAGGAGAGTATGGGGCGAGAGAGCGCATCAGATGAGAGAGCACCAGAGACAACGGCCTGATAAGAGAGCTCGTTCGCTGCAGCTCGAGCAGCTTACTTTGCAAGCCCAAAGCGTTCTTGTCGGTCGAATTCCGTGCACGTGAACGCCACATTTGTGATTGTCCCCTAGGGTTCTAATGGGCTGCCTTCTATTCTAGACAGCGCCTTTAGCTAAATCGATAAGGGGGATCTTTAAGGTGTTCGCGCCCCATTATCAGGAAAGTTTCAGGTGGATCCCGGTTGCCTTGCGCTCACTTGGCTTGCAGTTGATATCTTTATCAGCTACAGTCGGATCGCTAAGAAGGGAATCTAGATTTGAGTGGGGTTCACGTGCTCACGGGCCGGAGGTAGGACGTCAAACGCATAATTAGTGGGTTCAATCCCCAACCGACCTGCCTAGGTCGTCCTTGCTCATTACTGCATGCGCGGTTAGACGATTAAGACTATAGGAGGACGAAAATTTAGCTAGTACTTATGCGCTGACCCCGCATTCCATCATATAGGTTGTACATGTTCGCGTTCAACCAGCCAGTAAGATTCTCAGTGAAGTCTCAGGCGTGGCCTCATCCTAAAAACGACATCAAAGGCATCATCCTTTCCTTTGCATCACTAGAGGCTAACTCATGCATTTGTGTCATTCTACATGATCCACATCATGTAATGCAACGGTCGCTTCAAATGGTGTTCCACTATTCATTTCACATCCTCGAAAGGTGGCCATCCATCATACGCCTGACATCTGGAAGCCATTGAATTCGTCACGGCTGTCCGACCACTGCTCGTCAAATGATCCTATTTGGGCGTCCCGAAAGATAGACTACACCTCCGAATATGTTCTGGAAGTAGAAGAGAAGCAGCAACACTTCAGCAGAGATAATGTTGGGCTGCAGTCTTAGACAGTCCTCAGCTCCATTTCCCCAGATTCCCTTGAATTCAGTGGGTGCCCTGGGAAAACTCTGAGTTGTGTTCTCATCTATCGGAACTCATTATTGCTCGGCTGGCACTCTAAATCGACCGACGTCAGCCAACCACAACCACTACCTCCTAATGGCGCTAGCCGACAAACCACTATCGATGTTGGAGCTCGTGTAGATGCTTCGCCGTTCCTTTAATGGGGATTTGCGAAATAGATGCAAAGGGCCATCTGCGGCCGCCTCTCCATGGAGATAAGCGGCAAGATTTGAGAATGGGTTTCGCAGCGAAACTCCCCTTCCTCGTCCTCCCTGCCTATCCTATTTCAGACTTTCAAAGATTTCGCAATTCCTTTACCATTTTCAGCTGAAATTGGTTGCGAAACATAGCCGCAAACGAGAATTGGCATGGAAACTCGCCCCAATTAAGGATGAGCTCGTCGGCGCACAATGCGGCGACAATCAGCCGAGAAATCATTAAGAGGAAATCGATCCCCGACTTAATGCCTCAGTCTCTCCGCTTTGTGCCTCGACACTGGTCCTAAGAATAACACACAATTGCTCACTAAGCACATCCCCATGTCTCGTTGAAAGTCTCGGCTTGTCGGCACCAGTCAGTCGTCGGTCGGCAAGGCTCGGCCAACGTCTTATTGCCTCAATCGTCTTCGCCCTCGCCGGCGAAATCTCTCTATCGCTCACATCGTTGTCGATTCTTTTCGTTTTTCACAAACACTGCGATTCCATCTCTGCTCACTTTTTCGTAGCTTTCACTGCAACGACGTTTTATTGTTATGCAAAGGCGGCTGATAGATTAGATTTTGCCTCCGACGTTCAAAAAGTACTTCCGTCGTATAATTCAAGAGCAATGATTCGAGGCCTTAGCCAGTAATTGTCACCCTTTTTAGTTACTCATCAGTTGTTGATTTCTTCTTTCAAACTCCTCACGAGGCTTGTAAAAGACCTTTATTGGCCTAACGTTTCGGCGAGATCGCCGTTTTCAGGCCATTCGCTAGTTTAGTTCCTACCCATTTATAACATTTACTACTTATTTATAACTAGTCATCCAAACGTCTCAGCAACCCTACTGAAGTTTGAGATCAAAGAGATCATCACGTGATCCAGAAGTGGGCCACCTACCTAAGAAGGGGGGTCTTTCAGTGCAAGACGCGCTTTTCGGAAACGGTTTCTGGCATATTGTAGGAACGCATGTATAGACCACAAAACCATGTTTCGTTTTCGCTGAACGGTTTTAGTAGTATCAAAAAGAGTGGTGAATGATACCTTAATGGTTCGATCCCCCGCGGCGACTAAATTTTGCAGTCAATATTTGGCGGTCACTTGTTGGCTTCAAAATGGTCCTGACGATGAATATGACATCTGATTTTGACATTAGCGCGATTTGGCACCAACCCGTAGGCGCCAACCCAAATGCAAAATTTAGTCGCCACGGGATCGAATCCCATCAACAGCACCTTATGCTTCTCTTTGGTACTGCCCGAACCGTTCAGCGAAAATGAATCATGGCTTTATGGTCCTAATCACTCCTAAAGTATGGTCAAGAAACATTTTTAGAAAAGGTGGTTGCCCTGAGACTTTGAGAGCGGGGAGTTCATACCCCTTTCAGCCTGTGAAGTAGGCGATCCCGCCGAAACGTTAGCCCAATAGAGATTTTTTTTACCAACCTCGTGAGGGTTTCAAAGAAGATATCAACAGCGACAGTGTGCCGATGTTCTTCAAAGCCGTACTGTTAGTCAGTTGGCAAACTTTTTTGAGGATCAGTCGGGTTCCAAAAACATAAATTGTTGGAGTTTCAAATTCTTTTTTGGTGCGCCGCCTGACTTCTGCACCCACTGAAACTCTGATGTACCGGAAACACATTGTCTTGTAACATGAGGGGCGCTATCATCTTGTGGTGAAAGTCAGTCTTTCAGTGAGTCTTCAGTATTGTTATACTTCCTCACAATGACAGCATCGAAATGGTCCTAGAGAATGAACTGCTTGGTTAATCCGAACGGGGCTCTATCCAGGACTTGTGCTCGGATGGAGCGTATTAGTAATTCAACAACATTTGTTGTCACACCACCTCCGTCTGGGAAAAACACGGCAAATAAAAAACTAGTGAAGTGAACTCAGAAATTATTACTTCTCGTTATTTCGAGTTTTGAATAATCAAAGTTCTACACCAACGTTACCACATTTTTTATAGTCAGCGCCGATTCTTCAAAAAGAAGTGAAGATTCCATTATTCGCGCTCAACGCTATGCCTACAGCATCGCTATCACACTCATGGCATCGATTTCCGCTCAAGCCAAGTCCCCAGGGTTGTTCAGTTATTCGGGACATAAAAACGTTGACCTAGATAACGGGGCTGTATGCAAATTATCGTAAACTTCAGATCCGCCATTAGATTACTTTTGAATTCGGAGAGGAAAACCAATCTCAGCCTCATTCCCAAGGGTTTAGTTAGCGCCGACAGTTTTATCCCTGCTTTTTATGTAAGCCTTGAAATTTGACGAACGTTTCCCACAGTGGAACCCATTTCACGTTTCTTCCAAAAGGACACATTGACCCATCACGGGGCAGAACCTCGGTCCCTCTAAACGATTTTCTTATCAATTATCAAAACCTACCAATAATTCCACGAATATTCACAACGGTTCGAGGGCTTTCTGTAGAAAAAAAACCAGCCATAAAAGTTGGTGTTTACGAAGGAAAAAATGGGTAGTCAAGGGGGTGAGGAGGGCTCTGTACATAGAGAAGCCTACAGAGACTAGAAGGCTTTTATCCGACAGCACCTCTGAAAAATATGGATCAGAATGTTCGCAACATAACGTGTTTCTGGAGTGTTGTTACTTTTTATCGGGACGTGTGTTCAACAAGCCACCTTATCTTATTTATTCAAGTTATTAATACGATAGCACACGAAATCAATAAGTTAGAGCGATCGCAAGCAGAAGGTAGGATAGAAGCAGTGCTGCACGATCACCCCGAAGCGCCAGCCGTGTTAACTCGTCCAAATGCGAATCAGCAGAAAAGAGGGGGCCGCTTTTGGGGTTGTGACGTTCTGTCATGTTTTTTTTTTGTAGACCGTGTGGGGATTGGTGTATAGTGGGTGGGGAGGACGGCACTGGCTGATGTTTGTATTCGGGAATCGTGAGCAGGATTCTATGGCAGTAGGCCCCAGTGGAGTGGTGGCATAAGACAGTCATTGAAGCGTGAATGGAATGTTCGAGTTACATATCTCGCTGAGAGGAGCGCAATGCGAAACAGACAGTGTCCTTCCACGGCGTGGTCATCCCGGTGAATCGAATCGCTTGAAGCCAGCCTTTAAACTCTCTGCGCTCAGCGCGGGTCCTCTCCCTCCAGGCTTAGTCCCAACGTTCGCCAATCCGTCTGTGCTCAAGCATCACGGGACCATTTGAGGGACAATCAAGCAGTTCTGTAACCGGTCTCCAAGCATTGCACCATTTTGGTACGTTTCGTCTCTTTATATTTCAGCTATCGCAGAGTTTTGTATTCAGGATAACCATTCTGCTTAAACGAACAAGCACCAATCACCACTACTGAGTTCGCAATGTCCTCTTCCACTCCTTCACTAGTCCTCCGTCCCTGTGCATATATCAGTGAAGGCAAACTTTTTTGATGGGACCCTTTGCTATGAATCAACTGCGCAGGAAGGGGTAGTCTTAAAATGGCTCTGGCCTATGTTTTTTACGAGTGTGCACAACGAGAGTGCATAGTGGGATTTGTGCGAAGTCATATCGTGCGCAATAAATCTTCAGTGAAATAGCTGTGGCGGCGTATCGTAAAATGTAATTGCGTACACTCATACAAACGAATAGTCGTGTGAGGCCTACTCCGTTGTTTATGCTCAGCTGTATTTACGACTAGCAGAATAACAGCAGCTTGTGATCGCTAAAGTATCCACATTTGGAGCGAGCATTCTGAGAAGAAGCAGCTCTTCTGATGTTTACATTTTTTTGAGCAGAGAACGCCTGCAGCAGCACTTATCGCGCATTATTGGATGCTTCTGAGCTTGACCTGACAGGGCAATGCTGAGGGAGGAGGCGTTTTGATGGAGCGGGGCATTCTGAGTGATGAGCGATGGTTAGACCTTTAAAACGACTTTACAGGCAAGTTTTGAGTGAGCGAACAGGTTGGTAAATATGAATAAGGCGTTGAGGTTTAGTGGCGCTGCGATTCTACTTTCATTTAGAATAGTAGTGGTGGAGTTATGCTATTTAGCCTATACGGTGACTGCGGGTTCTCCACGTAGGGTTTTTATCCTTCACATCTTTCATGTCTGGTGCCAATTAAGCGGCCTCGTGTGATGGGAGGGTTGGTTGGCCCTGACCATGCATGACCCAGGATTTGATCTCCAAGACTGCGCGATGGTAGAGCAGCGCCAATTGCAATAACTCACCGATGTTTGCGTACATCCTATAACGGCGTAGCACATGTGATAAATCAAACAATGACACCTACCAAGGCCAAATGGTACATTAGCTCTCTTTTTTCAGTCGTACAACTGTAATTATCTCATCGAGTACCAGAAGGAGACCCGCTGCGCGGCGAGAAGCAGAGACGCAGACGAGTAAGCGGAAGTAGTCGCAGCGTGCGCTGTGTGACCACTCCGTGACGCGCTGCGACTCGTCCATAGGCCCGTCTGCATCCCTGCCTTTTCGACGCGCGACGAGTCCCGTGTACCCGTAGCTCCTAGGATTTTGAGGATCTCCTGGGATTTTGATCTACTGGAATCGAAAACTGTCTGTAGGCTATTTTGGCGTTCTCTGGTCCCTAACAATCTTCCCTACAAGGATTGTTGGAGGGGAGCTCATCAGTTATACATCTGATAAATACATAAATGATGTTTGAAGCAATCCAACGAACGGGTTGGCGATGCATCTTGTGATGTCGGCCAAGCTATTGTGCAGGAAGAACGAAACATACCTATTCATTGAGGCAAAACAGCGCTTCTTCTACGTCAGGCCTAATCCTTACAGTAGGACCGCTGTCACAGAGTGCTAGGATTCTGTGAACAGTTATGAACCTGAGAGATCAGGGAGAACTATATGTATCATCCTCCTGAAGCGTGACACAGGTTCTGTAAGCTTTCAGAGCGGCCCGTTCTTGCCCGATTACCGTTCTCTCACCATCGTGACGATTCGCTTTCAGCGAGGGCTATAATCAAAGAACAAAAACAGCACGCTCCCACTGCGGCAGTTATCGCATACCTTCATACCCACCAAGCCATAAATCGAGCTGCCAGTTCATAAAGACTCGCTGAGAGTTTCCCTTCCCCATTCGAGAGCAAGCTTATTAATCACGGTGCTTGCAGAGTCCATATTTCTTGAAAAATCTATGTACAGGCAATGTTCAAGCCAATCTCCGCGCTAGCCTTTCTCTCTCCCGAAAGTAAACGCTACTGCCTATAATAGCCCTGCTAAGTACATATCATTTGTGAGCTTTGTACTAAGCATCCGACTCACGCTAGCCGCACTAACCTCGCACTCCCCTCTACTTAGCACATTTCTCTCAAAAACAGCCGCAATATTCGAGCTAACTCTGGAGCAGCTCTTTTAGGTTTCATGCTACAAACTGCTTCCGTAACCACGATTCCCCCTGGTCTTGAATAGCTACAGCAATACAGAACAGAAATATGTGACCTTAAAATTGTCATGAACTATTATGTGTTGTAGTGTAGTGGCAAGTGGCACGCTCACCACGCGAGCGGTCCGGGGATCAAATCCTGGGTCGTGAGTCGCCCGGGCCAACCAAGCCTTCCATCCCTCCGGGGTCGGTTAATTGGTACCAGACTTGTCTGGGAGGATAAAAAAAAACACTGACTTGTACATCGGCTGGCCCCCGCAAGTCATTGTATAGGCCACATCGCATTCAAACGCCACTACGAATGTACAAATGGAAGTAGAATGCGTGCCGCATCCCAAAAAGGGATTGATCAACGGCAAATGCTTTATCCTTTTATCCTTTTAGTATGTGTTAGATGAGGAAGAGCTTATCCGTCACAATGATGCCTAATACGCCTAAATACTCACAAAATGTTCAAATCCACTGGAAATTACCAAGGTGCATAGCTGTGGGAATTTGTTGACCAATCTATAATAGCAAAATGTTTGTGAAGGAAGGTTTGTTGGCTCACCCTAGGCATTTTTCCTCACTGAGGCTCTAACCAATCCAACCCATTTCTACGACAAAAGGTGTTATTGAGCGCGTAATCGGGCTTTGTAGTTGACCGAACTACAAAACTGACCACCGAACAACATCAACTGTGTTAACAAAACTACCGACCAAAGGGACGCGCTCTGTTCGTACAGCCCGGTGTGCTCGAGTGCAGACCACACACCCACACGACGACGCCTCCACAAGAAGTAATCGTACGAAGTTGTATTCCGGTTCAGTTTCTCTTCTATCCCGAGTTGTCAAATACAGGAATTAGTCTAGCATCATCCAGCCTTATCACCATGAAACCAGCAGTGACCAGATTTACTTAGAAGCCCCCGTCACATTTGGGGGTCTGCCCCTCCGAACGCACTGTTTTCCTGAACGTCAAAGAGCGTAATGCATCCAATTCTCCCCAAAAGTAGTAATAATGTGGTGACTCTCCCGAATGCTGAATATACTCACGTTCGCCGTATTACTAGCTCGTTGCTGAATGCATAGGCCGGGATTTCCGGATGAAGAGAAAATATGTAGTGGGAAGCAAACGCAGGCATGTACCCAATCGGAACCCCTACTTAACAGTTTAGGCCTAAAGGCCCATGGATCACAGTTGCCCGTTTGGCCTACACCGCACCCCCCACCCCAAATCAATGATTTTCCCCTTGAAATACTGGAGATGGAGCTTTTTTGTCGTTCTTGTCGACAGTTTCTTCCTGTTTTTTCTCATTACTGGCCTTACATTTTATACGCGACGGAGGTCGCATACCCCTAATTTTCACCAACGTCACGTTTGACCAAGGTTCGAGTGCTTTCGAGCTTGAAGACAAATGGCGCAATAAAGTGGTCACCCGAGAGAAAGTAAAGTAGCTGCTAAGAAATACAGCAGTGGCGGAAACCTAGGGGAAATGGCTCAAACCAACACAACAGAACCCTTGTTCTCCCCATTGTTCCCCTCATTAGGCGAGTCTTGTCGGCGCTGGCGTCATGCGAACACGGCGCTCTGCCTGTCTGTCTGCCAGAAGGGCTAGATTTCGATGAGCGAGATACCAGCAGCCCGAATGGTAGGCGTGGCAGCCGTGAAAGGAATCCACAGCCGAGGGTAACCCTCTGTTAGACCTACATGGGGGCAATCGTCGCAGCAGAATGCAACTTCTCCCGCTCCTTTAGGGAACCTACCTCCTCATCGATTCGAAACGTTAATCAATCTGCTGTCGTCGTCTACCCCACTTACTCCTTCTATAACGACCCACTATTTTTCAGCCAGCAGACGTAGGCTCAGCTTGAAAATAGACAAGCACGCAATACTGTAATCGGCTGTACTAGAACATAATATGGTGAAATACATTGTGGCTAGAATGGCATTCAAAAACTCGAAGGCGTAGCCTTTTCCGGGCTAATATAATGGCTTACTGTAACAAAAGAAAAACCTCTAATGCACTGCGGCATTCCTTCGTTGCGGATGAATTCTATGGGCTATTTCATGGGCTTAATGTGCGTGCTGCTTTCATGTGGACACACACGCGACTAGTGCAGCCAGTTCGCCCGAATGAGCAGTTCTGGACAAGGAGCTTCTCGAGGGCGTGTAATATGTGGTCGTTGATGAGATCCAATCGCTATCGTCAAGTGCCCGTGGTCGCATCGGCGGCCGTCGCGAGCTGATTCGAACGGCTTTCAATTCCGCTTCATTCCCTTGCTTATGTCATAATGAACCATATTCTTGGTGGATATTAATCATTGCATGCATAATCTACTGCCAGAAACCACGGCGCGTCTGTCGCGGACACACGCAAGCATCGGTCATTTGGAGGTTGCAGTCGGTATGACTGCTCTGATCAGTTTACTTAACTTTATGACACCTTTATCGCTCACCAGAGCACCTCTTCCACCTCAGTAGCCTTCTTAATGGGCCACTTGTCATGAAACGCATTTACTGGACAGGGTTTTGTTCTCTTAAGAGCTTTTAAGTAACATCTCTCATCGTTTCTTCGTAAAAACGACTCAGTGTGCTCAGCAGAATTTTTAACCCTCAATGGAAATTATTTAGGCTTGGATAGTTCTGTTTAATTCATTTTTGAAAGCAGAGTTGGGGTGGTGCCGTCCCGATGGTGTAAGTGGTGGCACAGCTGCCCGGAAGCAAGAGATCCGCGTACAAATCCCGCTGGGGCGAAAATTTTGCCCACAACTCAGTATTCTTGTGTTCACTCCACTTGTTACACCCATCGTTGTTGATGAAAAAGTTTGGTTTGTGATGGAGCGGTGGGCAGAGGCGGTGACAGCATCATACGAATAGCAGAATGGGATTACACCCAGATCTGATAGGCCATAAACCCCTTTTTGACTAAGTTATTCCTAACCGCC
>MU872854.1:8184-21441 GCA_036418205.1 Ostertagia ostertagi | reverse complement strand
CTTGTCACCAGACAGGATGAAGATCCCATGAACTGACAATTTTAACACATTGACGACATTGAGACGCGGTAACGCGTCTCACTTTGCGCACCTCGTTGGACATTGAGACGCGTTACCGCGTCTCACCCTTATCATCCCTTTTTCTAGGGCATGCGCAGCTTTTTCCCGAATTGTTTGTCTCTCTTCTATGGATTAGAACATAACATTATTGTGAACGACATAGGTCATTGTTTGTTCAAATATGCTCCAGTTTAGAAGAAGTTTTCCAAGCTCACCGAAACCGGCGGCTTGGTTCATTAATAGTTTTCATGCTATTCTCATGAACACGTCAATAAAAAAGGGTAGTGAAAGTAAATGCAAATCTAAAGAGACAGAAAAATACATGTTTCACTTGGTATAACCACATCAAAAGAGCTTTTGGCATCCACTACAGATAAAATGACTAAAGTTTCCTTTTTCATTACCATTACATGTTCTTTAATCGGAACTTCGTCACTATATACTCTATTACCTTCTACGCATTGACTGTTACTGAGATGTTTTTGTACCACTGGTGCTTTAAAAAGTTATCAATAAAAATTCACGGATCCGAGGTGCGGCGGTCGCACTCGCAAAATCGGCCCGGTCCCACACGGCCAAAAAAGCCAAAACGCGCGCGGTCGTCAATGTGTTAATGCTCACTGGCGTATGGAACATTTATTAGATTTGAGCCCACTTCAGCAGATTTTTAAAACGTAAACCACTCTCCCTAAGGCCTTCCATCCCTCCGGGGTCGGTTAATTGGTACCAGACTTGTCTGGGAGGATAAAAACACTGACTTGAACATCGGCTGGCCCCCGCAAGTCATTGTATAGGCCACATCGCATTCAAACGCCACTACGAATGTACAAATGGAAGTAGAATGCGTGCCGCCTCCAAAAAGGGATTGATCAACGGCAAATGCTTTATCCTTATCCTTTCAAATCCCCGTTAACAATAGATATCAGTTGTCTTAACAATTACCTGCCAGTAACAGAAAATGAGGGCGCTATAGTAATAAACGGAGCAGGGTGGTGTCAATGCGTTCATAGAACCGTGGTAAAGCATGTTTGTTTTGAGAGGAGACGGGATCAAGCCTCAGGCGAGGAGGAGACACTTAAACGTCTGTGAACCACTTTCCTTTTTCTGGAGCTCCTGCTTCCTCCTAGGGTTAGTCTCAGAGGATGCCTCCGTATATTGCGATAGCGCCCAAAATAAGTCTTCCCTGCTTGCTATTAGAACCAAGATGGTAGACCCCGCAACCATATCTAAGTGAGGACGGGCTCATCAATCTTGGTAAACAAGTGATTTGTAGAGATAGCTGATAGTAAAATAAAAATAACTGATATCGAGCGTCAGCATAGGTAACCACATTTCTCCATTACAGAGAAAAAACGAGTAAAATTTGCTTTTTCATGGCCACAATAGCTTTCTTTCGGTCGAAGTCCTACCACTGGACCTCCCATTAACTCATACCCATTGAATATTGCGGCAATGGCGTTGTGCCACTCGTTTGGCAGAAAACTATCACTCAAGTTTAGGTGTGAGGGTGAGCGCCGCCGCTCGCAGAAAACGCTGCTTGTTCGCTTGGTCAAAAAAGGCCGGGAACGCGCTCTGTCGTTATCGTATTGAAGAAGGAGTTTCCGATGAAAAGGCGGCCGATTGAAATTGAGATATAGGTAGATAGAAGTGCAGGAATGAAGGAAAAAAAACGGTTTGGAACCTGAGAATAGGGGATTTTTTCGACCGCTAGTTTGCGAATTGGGCTGTCTCATTGTTGCTTACCTCAAGAACGCGAAAGCTCTCTCTGCTAGAGCGGCTAGAGTCAGACGGTGAGGAGCCAGGCGGGCAGTGGCGCTTGTATAGCCCTGCTAGGCGCTGCCGGCGCCCGTGCCCTTGGCTCATGCGCAAGGCAGCGTCACCTGCACCCCCAGGGGGATCGCCTGCCTTCCCACTAGGCACATCACCAGTTCTGCGACCTCTAGCCATATCGTAGAATCCCTTGATAAGCCTATAAGAAGGTGTAGATTCATTTCTATTGTTTTTCATCGTCCTCTTTCTATTGTTTTCGATTCCTACTTTTATATTTCTGCAAAAGATTTACCTTGTAACAGTAGGGAAACCGATCCAAGGCACTGGTCTGAGGCGCCGCACTTTGGGAGCATGTTCGAGAGATCAGATCAGTAGGCCTAGTAGTCAGCCTCGCCATACAATAGAGCTGTTGACCTGCTTCTAGCTCAGTCATTCAAATGCCTATTCCACTTTTTCGAAGTGATATCGATGGGTTACTCATACACGAACGAGCCCCAGACCTTTTGGCGCTATCGCAATGTACGGGTGCACCCTCCAGGGCTATGCCAAGAGAAGAGGAGTAACACAGGGGATTTTGTTCATGCACCTTGAAGAATTTCTTGCCCGTTTTGAAGCCTGATTTTATGGAAGGAAGACTTTTAACGCTACTTTAAGTGCATTACTAATATCACGATAGGGCGGCAGTGGTGTAGTGGCAAGCTATCATGCTTACCACGGGGATCAAATCCTGGGTCGTGAGTCGCCCGGGCCAACCAAGCCTTCCATCCCTCCGGGGTCGGTTAATTGGTACCAGACTTGTCTGGGAGGATAAAAACACTGACTTGTACATCGGCTGGCCCCCGCAAGTCATTGTATAGGCCACATCGCATTCAAACGCCACTACGAATGTACAAATGGAAGTAGAATGCGTGCCGCATCCCAAAAAGGGATTGATCAACGGCTTTATCCTTATCCTTTTATTTACAGCAATTTCGTGATAACGTCGTAGAATCGTGATCAGCAGCATACATTATTGCTGTAGCAGTGCACAGTCCGCTGAACGATATCGAAGGATCTATCTGCTGCAGAAGAAGTAGCAAGCTCCTTCTTCTTTGTGGCATTAGTCCCGCGAAGCTCCGTGCCTTGCGATAGCGCCGACTTTTACGTGGAAACATGCTGAGCTGGGTTTCTTTATACAGTTTCCTAGAATGGGAGGCAAGCTTCCTGCCATCGCTACTTGAGTTTGTTTCTCCCTCGATTAGAGCCTCGTCACAACTTTAGACTCTGTTAGCTCGCCGAAATGTGCTTGGACAGCTCCAGAAGAAGCTGGCAATACAAATGGCCAGTCGTAAGGCGCTGATCGCTCCCTTCAGAGTGGGTTATGCGCTCGTTTTTAGCCCACAATCAAGGCTTTGTTGGGATGTGGGGAGATAACTGTGGTTTTGGGGCTGTCCATCCAATGTTTAAGCTTATCTTACCATCTCCCGCAAACCTCCGTACCACTATTGGCTGGGATTTCGTACATAACTGGTAGTCGTATAAGTAACTTGTATACCTCGTAATTTCTGTTCTTTTAACCATTTTTCCATGAATCTCGACCACCCAAAGAAGTAGCGAATATCTTGGTGCTGCCGGTTGTTGGATAATGGCATTGCCTTGAGAAAGGCCGAATATAACAAAAACTTGTGTCAGGGGAGACAGCGAGCACTCAGTCCATCGCTAATGTGGTGAACATCGCATGAGAGCCGCGTGGGCTTCCTAATGTCATTTTCCAATTCCTGGGTGTTCGTTTTGAAAACTTGCCACTTTTTTCGGGTGTCTCAAGCCACAGTTTTTTGGGGTTCTTCATTAAGGAGCTAATCCAATCAGCTGTCCCTGCCTGCAAAAATAAGATAGAATTAGGCGAAGAAGACATCAATGTTCAGGATAAAAATGTATAGATTTTTTCAAATGTTGCTTGCTTTAAAAGGAAAAATAAAGGATAAAGCATTTGCCGTTGATCAATCCCTTTTGGGATGCGGCACGCATTCTACTTCCATTTGTACATTCGCAGTGGCATTTGAATGCGATGTGGCCTATACAATGACTTGCGGGGGCCAGCCGATGTACAAGTCAGTGTTTTTATCCTCCCAGACAAGTCTGGTACCAATTAACCGACCCCGGAGGGATGGAAGGCTTGGTTGGCCCGGGCGACTCACGACCCAGGATTTGATCCCGGACCGCTCGCGTGGTGAGCGCGCCACTTGTCACTACACCACTTCCGCCCTTCTCTGTTTACATTTTGTTTTTTATTCTCAGCTGTTTACTATCTTACGACTTCTCGTCATTCAGTTCTTTATCGGTTCCTTTTACTCGCTTACATGAATTTTTTTGAATATCCATTATTGCTTTCGTCGGCGGCGTACAGGCGGGGAGACCTCGTAAACCGTCCACTCGCCCTATTGAACGAGAGGGTCGCACTTGGAAAGTGGGGGCTCGCATTTTGGGGTTGAGATAGCTTATCATAGTGGAACGGAAGTTGACGGAGGTCGTTAAAGGTGGTTGTGTTTGGACGGATTTTTGGACGAATTGGTGGTACTTCTACGGAAGTATTGAGAATAATAGCAAAATTAGTGGATTTGGTGTTTTTTGGAGGACAAAGTGGGCGGAGTTGGGCTGTGTCGGCTGGTCTCAGAATCAGAGGAGGGGAGCTCCGGGGTGGGTGTAAAAGTTCAAGCGAAATGGTTCACGCACCCCGGGGATTCCTCCCTTGCAAAATTGGAATTTCTGTAGCCGGCAAGAACTGTGACACCACATGCCCCCCTTACTGGATAAGACCCATTTTTTAGCAATCACATCAGAAATAATGGTTTTGAGGACTACAGCAAAAGCTTCTAAGACTTGCTTTCTCATTACCGTAACACGCCATTCCGATCAAACTTTCGCAGTCGCACATTTGAATGAGGCTATCCTGA
Source organism: Ostertagia ostertagi (assembly GCA_036418205.1). Classification (NCBI taxonomy): domain Eukaryota; kingdom Metazoa; phylum Nematoda; class Chromadorea; order Rhabditida; family Trichostrongylidae; genus Ostertagia; species Ostertagia ostertagi. The sequence continues at coordinate 16,678 of MU872854.1, read as the reverse complement.
TTCAGGGAACCAGTGCGTCGGTTCAGACCACACACCCCAAGTGACGACGGTCTCAAAATAACCTGGTGACTAGTGATTCATAGTGATAGCTGATTTTGGTAAATGATAGTTGTAATTAGTGACAACTGATAGAACAACTGCAACAGGCTAATCATTTCATTGGCAGAAAACATTTACATTTTGTGGAGGCCGTCGTCACTTGTGGTGTGTGGTCTGCACTCGACGCACTTCTGGTTTTCTGAAATAGAGGGTACCATATAGAACACTTTTGAAAACATTTTGTCGCATCCAAATTTTGCGTATTTACGGCTTAAAATCCACCGGTTTGGTGTAGGCGGCTGCGTCTGCAAAATTCCCACAGGAGCCGCAGAATTCCCAAGACCCGCGCTATCGCCATCGTGTTGAGATTTGGTCGTGGGACAAAAAAAGGTGATGGAGTTTGAGGTCATAGGTCTTCTGTGAGCTTTCTGTTGACAGAAAATGGCAGAATCACTAAGATTGGGAAAAATTCCTGTTTCAGTGGACATATGTGAGTTCACTTCTCGATGGACGGTGCTTTAAGGGCGATTTTTTTCCTGCAGCACTGATTGGTTGGTCTGTAATAAGTGTTGCCTGATGTAGGGTGGGACTGTTCTTGAACAATTAGGGGGGGGGGGGGGGCGGTGGCAGCGGAAGTAGTAGTGGTGGGATCACTGAAGGAGTAATGGAGATCGACGAAGGGGTGTCGTGCCCTCTGGCGAAGGGAAATAAGGGGTCGGAGATTGGCAGCACAAACTGTTGACCCTGCTTCTTGCGTTCCTCCGCCCACGTGTCGACATCCTATTATCCCCCCTACCCTCCGTTCCCCTACCACACCACGATTAATAGCGCCCTAAACCTGGCACTTCGTACTTGACATACCTTTCATCGGAACTCCAAAACGGTGCCCGGCGGGAGGAGGGCGACAGGTAAACAGGGAGGGTTGGTCCTATGTTGCGACAAGAGGGGGGTCGCATTATGTTGAGTTTTTAGGTGGGGGCGGGGGCTATTCGCTATAATCTTAGAACTCATAGGTGAGTTTACGGTTTTTAGTGTTAAGGCACGTTATACTGTACGGTACGTACTTGGTTCTAGGTACGTTTTAGGTAGTGTACACTTCCGGTGGGCGTTCCGCCGGACGAAGCGCCAGGGTTTAGGGCACGCACGGGAAAGTGAGGTGGAAGTTAGCGTGTGTCAACTAGGTCTAGACATGCGATGGCGAGGGTGGTGAAAGGGGCGGTCGCTAAAGAAAGTACCGGCAAAGTCCGCAACGGCGCTGAACGGAATATTGAACTCGGTCCTCTAAGCGCCTCAAATCCATTCTGTCTGCCGCTTCTTCTCCTCCCCATTACGAGTCACACGCATTCAACTTTTTTGTCACTACTGATGAGTGTTGGCTCACTCGAAGTCCTCCGGCTTACAAGGCTTGATCATAGGGCTTTCACCTCCTTCCCTGGGATTTGCAGGCGAGCCAGGCGCTGTTCTCTAACTGTCCATGCCCTCCGCCATTCGTGGCAGGACAGTGGAGGAAGGTTTAAGTAGTTCGTAGACCGTCGCAACGGGAGGACGACCCTGGTGTAAGTAAGTGCTGGAATAAGAGATTCTAAGATTACGCCCTTATTTCTCCCAGTTCAATATCTCAGCCATCCACACACCTACGACTCCCTCTTCCGCCACCGATGCAGATACGACTCGGCTATCAAGAAAACCTCGGCCGTGACTCACTATGCATTCAAGCCTGCAGACAATGTTTCGCAGAATATCTAACACGGGAAAGAAAGCTTGAATAAAGCGGGGAGTTTTTCGCAAGGTATAAGCGCAACTCGGCGCCATGAAAAATCGCCCTCGCCGTGTTAAAATCAGTCAAGAGACCATGCTACGGCAAAAAGGACGCCTATTTGCCCCTTTTTTGTTTATTGCGCAGATGTTTGGATCTCTCGGTTGTATTTTCCCGCCACCACCTCCAGCAGTATTAAAGTAGGCTGCCCATCCAACGAAGTGTACTTGGTTTTTCCTTCGTCACGCCTCAAGATTTCAAGCACTCTGCTGTCTTACGCAAATATTTCACGAAAATTGTAATTAGTCGTCCAGGAACTACTCGCCTCCCCTCCGATTGTCCTAAACTTTTGGGGTTACACTTTGAGTGCCATTGTCCCTGCCACTTTTTCCCTGGGGAGATGGGTGGGGCAAAGGGGTAAATGTGAGATGGGAAGCGGGATATATGTATGTCACAAGAAACTGCAAATGCTCTGAAGCTACCTAAATCATATATTCTGAAGTTTTCATGGAATTCGTAAAAAATGCTTCAAAACATCCCATCTGCCCCTTCCCTTTCTATGCGATGCCCCGCACATCTCATCAACACGACCCGATTTTGCAAAGTCGCAAATAAAGAACACCCCTCAGTCACCCAATATAACTCACAGCAACAAAAAAGATGAGGGGCACCCATTCGTGTATAGAAATCGGGAGCACACGCACTGTAACCCTGGTACGGCGTGGCTTGAAATGCTGCGTTACGCGCGCACAGTAGAGGGTAATTCCCACGACAGGTGTTATTCTGCGGTTGCACAGACCTCAATTGAGGAGCGCGGGCATATATGGTTTTTCCAGGGGGGGGGTGGCGGGTCGTATCGTAATGACCGTTTCTATGGCTGACGATGATGGCGAGTTTTACTATGTCGAGACTCTCAAATACGACTTCCCGGGAGATAGTGAGTCGATCATATACGTTTACGGAATTGGAAGCTAACGGACGGGTGGACCCTGATTTTGATGAGTCACCGGCATACTTCCTTTCCCGTCACTGCCAGGCCGGAATGTGAAGAAACTTGCATCTTTTCATATTGCTTGCTTTAATTCTCGTATATTATGAATTCAAATAGGAGGTTATTTGAAACACCACATCCGAAATCCTATCAGATCAGTACATGGGATAGTTCCACTTTCCTGTTTATTCATTTATTTTTTTATTCATTACGCCCCAAGTGCGCGCTACAAAGTAAAGTATAAAGTATAATACAAGCCACAACATTTATGTTAAACGCTGCTTTGGTTTTGTGCCACCCACACAAAATCGGTCCTGTCCCACGCGACCAAAGAGCAAAAAGGCGCGCTTTAGTAGGGTGATGACTGAATAATGGCATTTTCCTTTGTTTTACTGTTTTTTTTGAGGGCGGAAGTGGTGTAGTGGCAAGTGGCACGCTTACCACGCGAGCGGTCCGGGGATCAAATCCTGGGTCGTGAGTCGCCCGGGCCAACCAAGCCTTCCATCCCTCCGGGGTCGGTTAATTGGTACCAGACTTGTCTGGGAGGATAAAAACACTGACTTGTACATCGGCTGGCCCCCGCAAGTCATTGTATAGGCCACATCGCATTCAAACGCCACTACGAATGTACAAATGGAAGTAGAATGCGTGCCGCATCCCAAAAAGGGATTGATCAACGGCAAATGCTTTATTTTTTCGCCATCACTTGTGGTGTGGGGTCTGCATTCGACGCTTCTCTCGTTTCCCGAAATAGAGGACACATAGTCCGGGACCGGATCTATCCCATCTAAGCCCACCAAGTCATCCATCAGTCAAAGATCTGTTGATTGGTATAAAATTTGTCTGAGAGGGTATAAACGCCGCTTGAAAGTTTCGGATATCAAATCCTAGATCGTATGCCGTTTAGCCCAACCACATCTTCCATCCATCCACGGCCTAGATGTGTATTGAAGGATAAGAAGCAATCTATCTTTAAACGTGACTGGGAAGATAAAACTAATCTCGTACATCTGTTGGCTCCTGGACATCAATGTGCATGCTGAACAGCTTCAGAAACACCATTACGATTTTGACTGGAAGCGGAATGCGTGGCGCACCAAATATTAGGTCAGGAATTGACCACCGCCGGTTGCTCTATCCTCTAATTTTTTTGATATCTCGAGCTTGCTTTTCTTCGATACCCGAGATGCTCTACATCTTCTCCTCTAATAGTTCACAAACGAAAATCTATAATGAAATTCTTGACATAATTCGGGTTCCGAGCGCCATTATGCATATCTCTGGCCGGCTTCTGAAGGTTATGTAGATCCAGGGACACTTGCACCTTGGTCACTGAACCAAGTACTAGATGGATTTGCATAACTTGAATGGTGGTGAGTGCACTGCATACTTCCATAAAAGGAAACAGCTTCAAACAAATTTCAGAAATGCTAGGACTCTCCGACTTCTTTGCGATGTCCGTTTTTCTGATATAATCCGTATTACAAATATTTACTTCGCAAATGCTGGGTTGTGCACAAAACTCCCGCCCCAGACAGGACTCGAACCCTCACTTCTTGCTTACGGGGTAAGGCGTATACACTACGAGTTACGCGACTGGGGCACCATTTCATTCCCATTCAGCTCTTTATGTAACCATACTATAGCAAGCGCTTGCAAACCCATTTATTCTTGAAATCGTTCATATTTATTCAAACTATTTTGAATGAAAGATTCAGTTACGTTCCTTGATCCTATTCTTTAGTATAAAAGGATAAAGGATAAAGCATTTGCCGTTGATCAATCCCTTTTTGGGATGCGGCACGCATTCTACTTCCATTTGTACATTCGCAGTGGCGTTTGAATGCGATGTGGCCTATACAATGACTTGCGGGGGCCAGCCGATGTACAAGTCAGTGTTTTTATCCTCCCAGACAAGTCTGGTACCAATTAACCGACCCCGGAGGGATGGAAGGCTTGGTTGGCCCGGGCGACTCACGACCCAGGATTTGATCCCGGACCGCTCGCGTGGTGAGCGCGCCACTTGTCACTACACCACTTCCGCCCCATACCAGGGATTCTGGCCGTGCGCCCCCACAGTCCGCCTTCGTTGTACAGATGTCCTGAATTCATGTAGACTGTTTCTTCTGAGCGTAACCACAAGCATGCAGGTACTGAAAGCTATTTTCTCAGCGTGCTGGTCATTGAGGTACTTTCAAAGTCTTGAGCGCACACTTTCACCATTGTCCAGACCTTTTGTCCTGCAGCTGCCCATAATTACAGGAAGGTGGGCCAAAAAAAGACATTTTGCCCATGTCGCACTTCTGGATTTTTTCCGCAGAGAATTGCGTCGTTGACTCGGAAGTTTCTCAGCATAATATCCCCTAAATGTCCCTCTATGAGTAGACGCAGGCCCTCCTTCACTGCCCTCACCGTCTTCAGAATATGACGTCATCTGTCATCGTCGTCAGGCTCAAGGAGGCCTACCAGTAACTGCTTCAGCCTGAAGCTCTTACGTAATTCGTGAATCGATTCAACGTTGAATAGTTTCCTAGAGACATTAGCTACCACTGTGCAAATCCCCTCGGAACTAGCTTTCCAGTAAGGGTCGTTATGGTACACGATCCTTCGAAGACCCCATTGAGCTCGACCAGTGCACCATGTTTCCAGGGCAAATTCTTCTGATGCCGTCCACGTAGGTGGCCACTATGAAGATTTTCTTATAGAATGAAATGCGCTCTTCAATATAAGTTGGGACCATTCGGTCTGAATTGAGCAAAGTGTGCTTAAATCCATCTGAAGTGGAGACAAAATGTTTTTTATTCCCCCCCCCGTGTAGTTCTTCAAGGCTATCAAGGGGCTGTGGTAAATATTTGTTCGACCGATTCCTGACATTGTGTGATGTTGGGAAAGGGCGAGAGTTTTAACGCGAAAATTGCAACTCGACAGCTTTGCTTTCAATCATGAGATGATGGAAGTCACCTGCCAGGTTATAAACTCATCAAAGTGAGCGTTTCAAACAACTGCAGGATCTTTATCAAAGTTTCATGCTTTGCTTCTACTTCCACTCACTCAATCATTTAATCATTGTCTGTTTATCCTTGATCTTTCCGTCTGAAAGGAATGAATCTACCACTATGATAGTTAGGCCACAGACCAGGGTATAGACCGCGAATCATGGCAATTTTGCAGCTATGCCGAACTCCCTCCCCTGTTCCCCTCAGCCGCTGTCCTACGGGGAGACGTGCAGCTCTCCTGGGGTCAGGTCACCAGAGCTGCGCGATCATTGAAGCCTAAGGTTAAGCTTGGGTTTAGGCTTAGGTTTAGGCTTATGCTTACACATTGGCTTATGCTTAAGCCTATGATTGGGCCTAGGCTTAGTCCTAAGCTTGCTTCGAGCAAATGAATGGTGTCTCAATTTTAGGTGACCTGACCTGAGGAGGAGAACTGCACGCACTCGTCCTACGCCCCATTTAGCTACCACACTAAATATTCCCTGAAAAAATCGTTGAGTGAGGTGTGGAATGAGAATTTGCAAGGGGGATGTTTAGGCCAAATTCTAAACAGCAAGTGCTCCTTATGTCCGTAAACTTCTTGACATTACGTCCTAATTTTCCTCAATTTCCCCATTTTTCCATGGTTTTCCATTTTTTTGAAGGGCTTGCTACATCATTACGGAAAAATCAACGTAGTGCTACCTCCACCAGTGGTACCGTGGGAATTCATCAGATCGTCCCTTCCTCTGAGGATTCCACGAACTTCTTCTTTCACGCGTTGTGGAATACTCGATCGCCCTGCTTTGCACAGTGGGAAGCTTGTTCAACAGCACATGGAGCAGGGAAGGGCACTATATAGGTCGTGTTCGCAGAACATTACTTACTTTGTTTGTAATTGTGCTGAGTTTTGTAACTATTCCTTTTTAAATGTTATTTCTTTTCGAGGGAGAGGAATTGTTAAAGGCAAACCCTAGGATTAGCCCGACATGTGGAAGGATACCGCGAGGGAAATTGTAAGGTCCCTACCTACCTAGATCACTCCAGCTTCGCCGCAAAAGTTGCGCGGTTAGGGCGCTAATCCTTACGGGCCTGCAACCATCGACCCCGTTGCAACGCTTCCCACCCACCTCGATATCGGCGTGCTCTCTCGAACGGCGTGATCTCTCGCGTGTTTTGTCTTCTTTGACCGCCCTGCCTCGCCATCGTTCCACATCCGACCTTTTTGAAGGTTAAGGCCTTAATTTCAGCGATCCCAAAGATTTCTCTAGCTTTCCTTTCCACTTTCAGGCCGTCCGCAGCTCAGTCATCACTACGAAGCGCTCTTATCACCAGTTTTATCCCGGGTTTGCCTTTAATGCGTTCTTTTACCTACGAGTAGTAATATTTTAACACCATGAAGACTGGTTTCATACGGAGTAGACTCGTTTTGCTCGATTCATACGCTCTTTTTCATATTCAGCAAAGCATCTGTCTACACTATCGGACTCAGAAAATATGTCCATTAGCAAAGACGGAATTATACAAGAGATACTCATGGATCCAGAAAAAAATCCAAAAAATCTCCCTGTTAATTCATGCAGCATTTCCTTCTTTCTATTTTTTCATTTCTTTTTTTTTCTAACATTTTATATAATAATATTATATCATAGTTTGTATATGTGAGAAGCATGTAATAATTAAAATTGAGAGGAAAAACGATGTGTCGGGCTGTCGGCAGTTGGTTAAAGGGTAATGCCCTAGTAGGTATCCATCTTTACTACATGGCTTCTTCTCACATTCCTGGTCCAGTTTTTATTCTTTTTACTTCGAGAACAAGGCGACCACCCTCAATTGGGGCTCTTCGCGGCCGCATTTGTCATTCTGCACCCCGTTTCCTATTTGTCCTATATGTCATCTGACGTTTCTGGCATCTGGGAATCACATCATATCGAAAGGCAACGCTTCATCTCACCTCTTCACTGTATGCGACGTTCATTCTCTGCGAATCACCTTTGTTGGTTTAATCCTGCTTTGCAGGGCTATAAAATGTGGTGTGGATAATGGAAAAGCTTTTTGGCAATTAAACGCCTACGGCATTCCTTCGTTTCGGGCAGATCGCACGCGGCGGCTCATGCCGGGAAAAGCTTGGGTCCAAAAACCCTTCGCTAATTTGGCTCACGTTGATTCACAGTAACCACATTTGAACACCAACATATGCATTCTTTGCTTGAAATATCGCTAATTTTGTCGCGTTTTCGTCTTTGATATCGCTTTTTGCCTCACAATTTATTGACCAATCTCTTCTTCGCGAACGTTGTGATTGAGCTTGAGCTCTCAACGACGTGCTCAAACTCCTGAACCTTCTATATGACCGCCTTTTCTAGGATGATATTCATAAATACCCGGCCTCTAGACGAAGGAGTCCATTATGATCGTCGTCCAAGTAAAGCACCGTCACATCATTCAGTTCACAGCAGTCATGGTGGAGAAACGACGAAAAGGGTGCAAATGAATGTGAGTTCTTCAACGAGACGTGTTTTGTGAGCTTTGACCCAACCATACCTCGAAAAATACCAACTCTAACGACGTTACGCCAATGGTCGCCCGTAACGCATGTTCACCGTTGTCCATTCTCGTTCAAAATTCAACGTTGATTATTGAATCTGTGGCTCCTCTCGATTGCTAGTAAGCTCACCATCGAAGCTGCTTTATTGGCAATATCGCTGCTTCTTTTCACAGCTTTCAGAAATTCGC
>MU872852.1:0-13908 GCA_036418205.1 Ostertagia ostertagi | reverse complement strand
TACCTTGATTTTTAGTGACCTCTCTTCTGATAGTCTTCAAATAGTATGCTCTGCCTTTATGCGTGACGGTCAAGAGTTCCAAGCTATTGACTTACTTATTTTGTATAAAGATTTGAAAAAGTTATTCCTAGAATGCTGAGTGATGGCAAAACTTTCCTATTAGCGAAACTTGAGGCATCCTCTCAATTTTCGGACAAGTGTGCCACTACCTCCTGCAAGTACAAGTGGTAGAGCAAAAAGAAGTCTTCGGAACCTAGTTCTAAGTATGCCACTGAAGCTCTTTGATTGTCAGATGCTAAAAAGGCTATGGCTCTTCATTAATCCAGTAAATGGCAAATTTTCTGTACTAGTTAGAAGAGAAAAACAGAGAACAGAACGAGAAGAAGAAAGCATCCCGAAGAAAAATAGCGCTTTGGTAGCTTATGTTTCCATGGCTCTGTCTGATAACTTTACTACATTCTGCTCGATGGGAAGCTTCAGAGGCGAAAGCACGAGATCACCCTCACAACTCCACTTGGCACTTCTAATATCTCCTTGAGCGTGAAGTGGTCACGGAAGGGCGGCCGTGTCCATTCGATTTGCACATATCACTACAAGGCATTGCTGCAAGTAAGCTGAAAGAAATCGAAAATGAAACCTGATTTCTTAAAGCGCTCGCGTGAGGAGAATGGTGTGCTAACAAGAGTAGCGCATCTTTTTTCTACAACTTATAAGATCTGAACTACATATACTCAAAGTTGTGATTCTTTGGGCTTTGATTGGTTGAAAGCAAGGTCTTTATCTCCCTTTATTAGTACGAAGTTAAAAAAACACTGACTTGAACATCGGCTGGCCCCCGCAAGTCATTGTATAGGCCACATCGCATTCAAAATGCCACTGCGAATGTACAAATGGAAGTAGAATGCGTGCCGCATCCCAAAAAGGGATTGATCAACGGCAAATGCTTTATCCTTTATTTATTATGCTGTACACGACAACGTCAAATATAACAAATAACAAGAAACAAAAACCTAAGAGAACATAATGAGCTAAAACAAATGAATGCAATAGTGACAACTATGCTTGAGAGAATGGGTTGCATATAGATCCCTTTGCAAAATGACCTGCAACCAGAGCCATTAGGACCCTTTTTGCTCGATGATTTGCGTGTTAGACGTGTCTCGCCGGTGCTAACCTCTTCAACGATAAGGTTCTCTCTGCTAGGCGGTGAGAGCCCGACGGCAAAGGGGTGGGCGGGTAGGGTAGATTCGGCGCGGAGACGGCCATGCTAGATCGCCGGGAGCATATCCTTCGTTGTGAATTGCGTGTCGGTCCACACCCTTAGAAGGTCCGCCTGTCTTTCCACCTAGTAAGTCTCGACCTCCGACGTTGTCGTAGAGGCCTACTTTAAACAAGAAAGAGCCATAGATTATTAGCTATTTCACGAGTATCATTAATGATGGAATTTACGATTAGAAGGCAGCCCATTAGAAGTAAGGTAGAGGTGGTCAGTGGTGCCGGAGATAAAGAAAGAAACCATGAGAAATGGCCCAAGAACCCGAGAAATATTTAATAATTCAAATTAGTCTTTATTTTGTTCACGGCGAGCTTATCACATATGAAACGATGCGAGAGCACGACAAAAAGAACTATTATCAAGCTTACAATCAGAAAAATGGTGCTGCTGCCAAAATTCGGGGGTCATTCGTGGTGGAGAATGCTTTAGTAATCCCTCCTGTAGTAATTCCAATTGGATGCTTCTTCTGGAAATGCACAACTCAGGGATGAGTTTATAATTATGAAACGCATTGTAGCGAATAAATTTAGCCTGATTAAGGCGGAAACTCTGGTACACCTGCCTATTCTCGATCTCAATACTAATTTTCAAAGTTGTTTCTATTGTAATAAGTCTTGATATCGTCTAAATGTGCTTAGAAATTAATCTGTCGTAGATTTCTGAATACAATGAACTGACTAATAAAGGACGAGTGTTGAAAAAATTAGGTTGCTCATGGGAAGCTAGGTCTGGGTGTTCACAGACTTTTGATTACTTGGAGAATTGAAGAGCAGCGCAGTAGAAGTGTAGCAAAGGCTGACTTTGCATTCGGAATGTTCAAAATGAAAGCTACACAGAAAGGCAAGTCACTACTCCCTCATTCACACACCGCTTTGGTGTACGCCTAGCATCTGACGCTGCCCGTGGCACAAAAATGTCTGGGCGTCACAAAGGGAATGGCAAGTAAGAGGGGGTAAGTGGGTGATCATCCAGGATCATAAAAAGTGGCGGCCTGTGCGAGATAAATTCATGATACTGTTAAGCGTGGGGTTTGTGAACGGAGTGGTGAAGTGGGAGCTTAGAGGATGGGTCTAGTGGAAAGTGGCTATCCCGAACATTCATAGGCTTGAGGTGTCAAAGAGGGGAAAATGGCTTCCCTGCTTCACGATATTGCCCCCTGCCCTCTCGCACCATCGGAGGCGGTCTGGCTCACGGATGCGAGCGGAATTCACTGGTGCGCTTGGTAGATCTTTCCGAGCAACAGTGTGGTCACCGATTGGAAAGTCTTCGGCTATCACTGAAAAGGGACGGTCGATGAATGGGATTCGATGAATGTCGATTCCGAAACTGAAAATACGTACTAGTGTGACGGTCTGGGGTAGAATTATGCCAGAAAGACGGGGAAAACGTCTATAGATGAGATAATTGGTTGAGGCATGAGATACGTATTGTGGCTTCTTCATTAAATTTTATTCAGCGGAAGCGACAAAAATCTCAACAAAGACATGTTTAAAGGAATCCTTCGCGGGAAACTCTTGCATTCTTTCTTGACATGAAGTGTCAGCTGTGATCTCTGGAAACAGCACACAAAGTTTCAAGCACGAAGATTCGGTTTTCGTACAGAAACAAACGTCCAAAAACTACAGTCTATGCATCGAGGGATGTTGGCGGAGCCAAAGGCTGAGATATGGGATAAAGGTCGCACGGGTGCCACTTACAAGGGAATGCTTTGGACTTCCCATGGAACTTTGAAAGATGACCTGGGTATATCGATAGAGTCTTGAACGCTGATTGCAAATAGGGACACTATAACTGCTACGTGAACTTTCTTTGAAAGTTATGAGCCTTCAAAGTTGGCAAGAAGCGGACGCCATTTCATCAGGACAGCTAAGCGCTGACGAGGCAGGGTGGCGGCGGCGCAGTGGTAGAGCTCTCGCTCTAAAGGCGGCTGGTCGTGGGTTTGCTCCCGGCCGGAGCCAAAGTTTTTGCACACTGTTTTTTGAATCCAGCAAGGGTTGTTATTCCATTTTTTTCATTCATTCAAACAGGCGCCTTATCTGGGCGGGTAGTTCAAATGTTTGACGCGGGAGATCAAATGGACGTGGAGACATGTTATCGATTTGCATTCATTAATCATGCCTTTCTCCCCTGCAAAGGTAGTTTCCCTTCTTTACGCTGAATTCGGGTCACCCGAAGACAGCGTAGCTCCAACTCGCGAAGAAAGAAAGCTGGCAGCCAAATTTGCTGCTATACTCCGTGACGGAACTACTTCGTCTATGGTTGTGTAGAGGCATCAATTCGTCGCATCAATAAGATGCGCTATTTGTGAACAACATGTCTGCTTCTCACATTTTTTTGCGTCGTTTCATCAGTGTTGAATAAGGTGTCCATTTGTAATTGTTTAGAATTATTATCGTATTCCCTCGATTTCCCAGAATAAATAGTTTCTAGGTAAGCTATTCTACCTTCGGGACGTATATTACAAGCGTAAATGGGAGTGGCTTTCAAATATTAATGAAGTAGAAGACACAAATCCTGATAACAGCCCTTGCTGGATTCAAAAAACAGTGTGCAAAAACTTTGGCTCCGGCCGGGAGCAAACCCACGACCAGCCGCCTTTAGAGCGAGAGCTCTACCACTGCGCCGCCGCCACCCTGCCTCGTCAGCGCTTAGCTGTCCTGATGAAATGGCGTCCGCTTCTTGCCAACTTTGAAGGCTCATAACTTTCAAAGAAAGTTCACGTAGCAGTTATAGTGTCCCTATTTGCAATCAGCGTTCAAGACTCTATCGATATACCAGGTCATCTTTCAAAGTTCCATGGGAAGTCCAAAGCATTCCCTTGTTAGGAGCTCCGCGGGTCCTTCAGCCAGGTGAATTCTTCCTAATTCGATTTTCCCTCTGATCGTGAATTCGTCCTTTAAAATGGCCTTTTTCGGCAGTGCATGATACAGGCTTCCAAGTCTCTTCTCAACTGACATCACCGTGGGCCGCAAGTAAGTGACGTCGACGTGACGCGAGAAGATCTTCACACTGGAAGTGGCGCACAATTCTCAAAACGACAGGCAATTGTTGGATCCGGCTAGCAGACATTCTGCTCGACGTTGTGTGCACACAAGGAGCCGATTTCCAAAATCTGTCATGGTTTGGGCAGGAATTACTTCTGAAACCAAGACACCGCTTGTCTTTGTGGATAAATCAACGCCCAGATCTACCAGGAAACAATTTTACGTGATGTGCTCCTTCCATGGACTGTTTCGACCTCCAGCGAACGTCACTGCATTCTTCAGCAAGACAGGGCGCCTCCACATGCCGCAAAATCTACGTTGGAGAACTGTGACCGTCATTTTCCAGTTACGGTCACAAAATGTTTGGCCATCTAAGTCGCCCGATTTGAACCCAATGATTTTGCGGTGTGGGGCTTCTTGCAGCAGAAGATGCCTTCTGAGCAACATCAAGTTTGGACTCTCTGAAGACTTCCTTGAAGAAGGGGTGGAGGGAGCACGACGTCAGATGTCAGTTGAGAAGAGACTTGGAGCCTGTATCGACGAAGGCCATTTCGAGCACCTTTTTAGTGATGCTGTTATGTTTTATTGTATATAAAAATAAACTTCTGAAGATGTAATAGCTTCTCTATCTGAAAATTTTTTTCAATTTCATGCGCCAATATTTAGTAGCCCCCTGAGTGGCAAATAAAATGTGGCCACTATTTCATTATTACTGCCACAAAATCTCAAGATTTTTTTTGCTGAAATTTTGACTGCAGACGTAAGTTGATTATCAGCAGATTACGAATATGATATGCTTGGTGCATCCAGTCAGCGCCGTTTCATCACGGCTGTTTTCACAAAATTCGATGTAAAATTGAGCGTAAGATAATTTGGTGTCCGATTTGAAATTCGTTTTGAATTTAACGCTGTCTACCGCATAATTTCTGCTCTCCTACGCTCTTCCACTCATAATACCTGTGCTTATTTGCGAGGAGGGACTCCGGAGTGGGTTTAATTATGCATCGTGTGGGAAAATATGAACGGTGTAAGATCACACGGTGATTGGCCAACTCTCCTCTGAGCCCTCCTTCCTTAGTCTTGGTTGCGATCTAGTCAGTGAGAAGGCGGAAGAAAAGACTGCAAAAATGGACATCATAGTGGTAATCAGAACACTAGACAACCCCTTCTTTACGCTGATTATGGCGAGAACATCCGTCGTGACAAGGTGACGTCAAATAGGGCCAAGGGATGACTGCATCAAAAGTGGACATCATAATCGTAACCGTGGATCGAATCACACCTGAAGGCAATGCTTCGACGCAAAATAAAGTTTTTGGCTTTTGGGCAATAATAGTGATAGCCGAGAAAGCTTTACGCTGTAGAGAACCTTAAAAGTATTTTGAACTGTTTGTTTCAGTGAAAGCATTTATTCTCCCGTCTATATAAGTTCGTATTTACTTCCACTTTTTTATTTACTTACGTGCGGATGAGAATAAAACGAAAACGAAGAACAAACTGAACTGAGAACTTCATGAAATGATCCATGAAAATCTCTGTTTACAGCTACTAGTCAACACCAGATGCCAACAGCAAGTCCCTGCTTGTATGAGAAAGAGGGGTGCCCAAGCACAGGAATCAGTGTCGCAAACGAGTGAGGAGTGTGGCAAGGTCATTCAGGTCGTTCCTTTACTGTTGCCAGCGCTGGCATCTTTATCAATCCCGGCATACGTGGCTTCAACCCCCTCTCGCGTACGACGTGCTCTCTCGCGTTTTCCCTCTCCTCGCAGCGTCTGTCCGCTACACCACGGGCGACCTCACAAGGGAGATATAAGTGCCTTCTATGGTTTTGTTTTCCCCCAATAACCTTCCTCATCGCTTTCTTGTCCCATTTTGGGAAAAAAATTACAAAAATTCATTCCTGACTCGTGCCTTTACTAAGGCATACTCGACGTCGGTCTGTCTGTCATACTGTCGGTAATAATAGATGTGTTATGGTCTGATATATAGAATAACTACAAACGAATTAGGGAGAATTCGCGCTAGGAATAGGAAAGACGGGTGGGACGAGCAACCGCGTCACCATATCGTCTACATGGTAAGGCTCAACAGTTGTGAAACGTAAAAAGTAGAAATATAAAACACAAAATGTAGACCTGATTTGGTGGTGTGGACCGTTGCCGTTGCAGAGCTGGCAGAAGGTGCTGCTGCAAAAAGACGATTATATGCGATTATAGAATGAGATATGATTGTACCTCTGAAGGTGTTTTCAATTTATAGGTTAGTATGTTAACACATTGCAGACCGCGTGCATCGCCGAGTATGCACGTCGAAACTCCCACATCTGACACTTGTGCATTGCCGGGTATGCACATTTCTATTTTGCTCCCCAATAAAGCTTTTCAGTAGTTCTTTTACTGTTTGACTTCTGCAATTCTCATGAAATTCGCAAAACATGTGGCATGTCGACAACTTCAGCTTCAACAAATTTCGATGCTTTGAGAGGGAAAAAATCAGTGCCTAGAACTTCAAGATGTCAAAACAATGAGATTTCTATACGCCTCCTCTCAATACCTTAAAATTAGAACAAGTTATCGTCATTTACGTTTCAGAGTTGGAGCTATGAGTCAGCCCTCTCCTCCTGTAATATCCAGAACGGTGTAAGAATATTGACGGCATTCAAAAAGACTTGCAAAAAACGTACGAAACCAAGCTTAACATTCATTAAACTTATAAACACGTACATAATAACAAGCACAATGAAAAAGATCCATCATTTGTATAGGAAAATGAAAGCTCCCGCGCCTTCCCAATGTATCGGCTATGTGGGTCCCGCAACGAAAAACCACAAAATGTCCGTGCATCGCCGAGTATGCACGCACGCAATATGGCCAATGACACAGTGTGACATGCGCCGAAATCGGCGCGGGCGTCAATGTGTTAATAACAGCGAAGAAGATGTCGTGGCCGTGCGGGGCGTTAGTCCCTTACATCCCAAGCGAAGGGTCCAGGAATGAAATTCGAGATCGAATCTCGCTCAGGTCAATCAAGCTGTTCAGAGGTTTGGGTGTTACGGTTTGATGCCATTTAGGACTGATTAAGGGATCCGTGAGAAACTGATCTAGGAGGAAACATCGGAACACCAACATTGGCTTCCCCGATTTCCTCCAACCTCCCCTTCCCTTTCCCCTACTCATCGCACCCTAGAACGCTCCATAAACAAAGCGCACATGAGCATATTATAATGCCACTGCGAACAACGAATGATTGACGTATTATGGAAAGAGAGAAAATTGAGGGATCTGTAATTTCTGTGAGTAGTAGCATCCCATATGAGCTACTGTGAACTGTATCATATCCGTTTGTGGCGCTAGTTCAGTATCTTATCAATTCAGATTTATTGAGCTATGATTCAGTGGTGAGAGTGGTACTCCTACTACTAGGTAGTCTTTGGTGACATTATTTTTCGCAGTACCCAAGCTTTTCTGCAAGTGCTGCTCTGAAGTTGTGACTTGTATAGATCGGCCACACTTAAGGATTTGCTTTCTTTCTGAGGACCTTTTTTTTCAATATTTTTTCATTGAATCTAGACCTTCTTCGCTCACCTGCTGCGGTCGTTGTTGATGTTGCTGCGGTTGAGGTTGATGTTTCTGCAACAACGACTCTAACGAATACTACTGAACAGCAAATACAAACTGATTTCTGTTAAGAAAGCGGTTACGGCCATTTTGGATCACCTTGGTGTCAACAATTAGCAAGTTAGGTCAGTCTCTTTGGAGGTAAACGAAATTCAATAAAACTATAGCGGCTTTTACGCACACCCATTAACCACACAAGTTCGAATCTGCCATCGCAGTGCTTCTTCCGCGAAGAAAATTTCACCTTTTAGTTAGATCGCCAATTACGCGCTTGTCATCTATCCTCAAAGCAGTGTTTTGGGGTCCTTAGGAAAGGACTCGTACAAGCATGTACAAAAACAGCTTTTCCGCAGAGAGTCATATCGTTTCTGGAATACCCTACCAGCCGACGTCGTGCTTTCAACGTCATCTAAATCCCTCAAAGCGAAAGTGACAATTTTTTTAAAGTCAGGGCTGGGTTTGGGGAAATTCGACATTATCAATAGCTATCACCTCAGGGACGAGTGCAATAAATGTTATACCAATGATTCGAAGTGGCCCTTCCTGAGACTTCAGCATTTGTATTCTTTCATTCGTTACTGAAACTTCTCCTTCAATTCTATTCGTTTTCCTTATCATGTTGAATGTTGACGTATAGCAAAGACCCGTACTGCCTAGGCCACAGACTCAGTACGCGGATCTTGGTGGTGTTGACGGGCCTACTAAGTTGGTACCCGGAGGCGCACTACATCATGGCGACTTGCAGTGTTGGCGGGCCACTGCTCTTCACCACCAGTTGTCCCGCCCCTCCCTTTCGTACCATTATTAGTATTGGTTCTTATTCACTGTCCTTTTGCTTTTCCTGTTTTATCGGGATTATGAAGTAACTATAACTGTAATCTGTTTAAGTTTTGTTTGGTTTACCGATAATTAATCACAACATAACAAAGCGATGCAATTACAAGCTAATCCTTTGGCGAGTTCTACAAAGTGGTTCATAAATCTTGACAAAATGAATGTGGTACCATTTCGAAGCACTTGGTCGAAACGGGATATCAACTACACCAACTATGGTTTGGTTTTGCGACTACCCATATGCAGATTGTCGCGCGTGAAAATCGAAGTAGATTAGGGAAAGAGATGAAGAGAATAAACAAAATCGCGTGTGTTCTTCAACAGGCCTGCAACTGCGCGTACCAGGTCAGTCCAACCACCGAACACTGTTGATGTGGTAGAAAGGAGGAGCTCGCCAATGAAGCGAGGGTCCGTGATTAGTCACAAGTGGGCTTTACCACATCTGTTTTCATTTTTGAACGTGACACCCACACATGGACAACCGTAAAACGTGCCCCTATTGTAAAGCCACTTCACAGAGTGCACCAAGTTCAAGAATAGGCCTGCAAGAGTCGCTAAGGAACCCGTGGTTCTTATAGGCTGATTTAGAAAGGGCCTGGATGAGTTCGAAGACTGATATTTGTGCGTCGCGACAAAGCTACCTAAACGTGGCACTGCACTGGCTCTTCTGGGAAAGGACTTATATCAATGTTGAATATTCTCCTGATTGAACAATGATGTGTTGTTCACATAAAAACCCTAGCTCGAATATATTTCGAACTTCCACGAATCGCGCCCATCCTCCATTTCTAGCCATCGATTCCCTGTCACGATGTTACGATATGGACCAGATACAACCGAGACTACTGTACTACTACTTTGAATACGACGACGAGTTTGAATATGAGTGCGAATCCGAAACAGCGACGATCGACCTCGAACGCCTCAACATTTTAAAGTATGGCAAACATTGCAGCCGAGTGATATTGACACTGCTAATGTTTTTTGTCATTTTTCTGGCTTTTCTCTAATCAACTTTTGTGGTATTCACAGTAAATTTGAGGCTATACTTCAGCATTTCCTTGAATTTCCAGCTACTCAATAACTCCTGCAAGTACATGCGGTTGCAACTCATGCTATCGGTCACTATTATGTACTTGCGTTCTCCACTCACCTGATACGGCCGCAGGTGATGTTGCTATCACTGGTGTGCTTGGTTCACCTGTAATAAGGAGTGGTACTCGTGCAGGGTAAAGTCGAATTGGTAGATAATATTAGACTAAAAGAAAGTATTGAACAGAGGAGAAACTAGTATTTTGTTTTTGCAATTGTTTCTATGTAGGGAAGAACGTCTAAAAAAGACATGGTTTGCGCCTAGGTAGCGTCACAGTCGTTGTGGATGCCGCATCTACGAAAGAAAATGTTACATTGTCTCGAATGCCGTGCTCATTTGCGTTTATGTAGGCATTTCAGGAGGCAGTACGTGTAGCAGTTTATAGTCGAATCACAAATAACTATACTTTTCACTTGATGTTGAGCCGTAAAACGGTTAAATGCAGAAGGGCATTTGTTTATCGACACAGCTCCTTACCGTCGTCCATCATACGGTATCTTAATGAATGAGTCTCCTACGCTCAGCAGAATGCAACCTGGAGAAAATCCTCGTCCGGAAAGGCAATCGGTGTCCGAATCACACCTGTGCTCTTCCATTGAAGGCAACCCTTGAAAGTAGCCCGACCTGTGGGAAGGATACCGCGAGGGAAATTGTAAGGTCCCTACCTAGATCACTCCAGCTTCGCCGCAAATTGCGCGGTTAGGGCGCTAATCCTTACGGGCCTGCAACCATCGACCCCCGTTGCAACGCTTCCCACCCACCTCGATATCGGCGTGCTCTCTCGAACGGCGTGATCTCTCGCGTGTTTTGTCTTCTTTGACCGCCCTGCCTCGCCATCGTTCCACATCCGACCTTTTTGAAGGTTAAGGCCTTAATTTCAGCGATCCCAAAGATTTCCAAAGATTTCTCTAGCTTTCTTTCCACTTTCAAGCCGTCCCGCAGATCAGTCATCATTACAAGCCCTCAGTTATCACCGGTTTAACCAAAGGGATTGCCTTTAAAGCTCACCGTCTTATGTTAACCTGCCATGTGACCGTTACACTCAGACGTTTCTGGTACCCAGCTGATAGAAGTCTGCTCTTCTTCGGAAAAATTTTGAAGCTTGGATAAAGAAATACCCATGATTTGATTAGTATCATGCAAGAAAAGTTTACATCCTCTACGCGTATGCTTTGGCCAGACAACGCCGCTACTCCGATGAGAAGTCGCGGTTCCATGCTTAGAAAATGCAGAAAGACAAGTAACTGGAGGCAACAAGTACTGGTAGTGACGGTCCATTTAAAGATGGTAGCTATTGTTTTTTGCAATGATTTGCTCCCAAAAAATGTATGAAAGTGGCATGGTCCCTACTAGATGTAGTGGAAAGTGGGGTGAGAAACATTGCTAAGGTGAGCCTTTAAGAGCAATGTTGACCGTCAAGCCAAGGTTTTTCGTTAGAAATTCATTTGGGGAAGTTGAACCTTGTACTTTTGACCTCCTTCATTTGCAGTGCTGGTGAAGTGGATTGCTACAGAGCGTTCGACCCCAATACGAGCACCTTGCATTCAATTCGTAAATGTTCAACAAGTTTCTACGAAAATTTTAAAAAATTGTAGAGAATTTTGAAATTTTGCAGTGATGTGATCCTAGTTCTCTTTACTCAGGTCATATGCCTGACTATGGTGAACGCCTGCGCCGGTTCCGCCTCTAAGTCGCTTCTTTACCGACGTGTTTTTAATGATCTGAATCTTTGGCTTCAAAGTTCTCAAAGGCGAATCGAAGTTGAAACCAAGCAATTATTGGGTGATGAGGCCTTGCCGAGGGCGCACTGTTTCGATATCTTTGCGGTGCCCTGAACTGTCACGGAGACAGATTACGAAAGTTTTCAATTCTCTATTCTTTCGTGTTGCGAGATGGATTGAGATGTTGCCACCTTGAGATACAAAGGCGCAAATGTCGGTGTCTTCAAAAGTAGATTGAGGAAAGTCCATTTGTTGATCTTCTTGACATTCGAGACTTGTAAGTCCCATAATGTCACAAAATTTCATTGCAGCATCCTCCTCCCTTTCCAAGTTGCCTGACGACACATTGAACAAAAGCCACGCACTATTTCTGTTCTTTTTTGTGTTTCTTTTTTTATACTTGATAGTGCTTTATGTCTGGTGAATTCATTTATTTGTCGTGAATCAGTTCCAAGCGCTTGATAAGGAGACCTCCAGATCATAACCTCACTGAGAAGCCTGCATTACTGTAGTCACCCAAAATAGTTGTTTTAAGATTGGACTTGATCTGTGGCGGGTCAGAAACTGAATTGTTAGGGGTAGGGAATACCTAACATCCGAAAATTCAGTTTCTGATTCCATGCGTATGCTTCGTGCCCGTTAGGAGTGGCGTTATCCCTAGCGCTATCCGCCCATTGACTTCTAAATACTGACTGACGAATACTGAACACATTTCTGTTCGAGTACAACTTCAATTGGGCCTACAGGAATCTCCTAATTTGCATTTGTCGACATCTCTGCTTTTAAAATTTAGTCCTGGAGAATCATCTCTTTATCTCGACTGCTGCCTAGCTGGTTCACTTAATTAATGTTCTGTGTTCCCTAGTTTTACTGATGCTAAGATGTGAATTAATGTAGCGCACCTAAGCGTGCAATAAATAAATGAATAAATAAAATGTTGAAACCAATTTCGTAGTGTTGTAATACCATGCTACACAGTGAGTAGAAAAGTATTATCGGTCGGTCGGTGAGTAACGATCTAATGACCTCACATAAGGTGGTAGATTACAGTTCCAACGACAGCAGGGGTATAGGGCGAATATCGAGTTCGACTCCGCCTAGTCCAATTCTTTCATTCGGTGTTGACCTAAGCATTGAGACCATATTGTATCAATGCCAGAATGATTCAGCACTGTCACCATTGCCTGATAGGTAGCCTTTTACCAAAAACTGCTGGGACAAGAAGTTGTGACGTTTGCGTTAAACCGAAGAGCCGATGATTTGCGATGAAGAACTGGATAACATTAAGACAAGAAGTTTTGTAGGCCAAAGGTGACAACTGTTAGGTTAACCTCATCATCACCACCCCGACAATCCGAAGATAAACTCACTGTTCCCGATAATAAGAAATTCTTCCTGTGTGGACAGTAGCAGACATCTGACCTACAGGACTCTGATAGCAAACACGCGGAATGTTGCAGGTTGTTTCTCGCCCGATTAATCCGCTTTTCTTCCACTATCTTGGCCTCTTGTCGACCGCTGCGGCTCAAGCTAATTTTCCATGCCGAGCTTGTCACTGAGTCGCAGGTACGATACATATGCTCTTACATAATGATCCCAATCTTTAAAAATCAGGTCCTAATCTTGATTTTCAACAAATCTTCACCATAAGATACATTGAGTGCCCTGATCACGACTACGACATTCGTCTTGATTTGGAGTTACAACGTTTTTTTCTACAAGTTTCTCCAAAACTTCATCTACTGTATATAAGGAAGAAATGGGAAAAGGGTGAAGAGGAAATCTCACTCAAAAACATGTTTTCGAAAATTATCAAGAAAATTGTGCTTGATTAGAGCAATTCGAGAACCGGAACGACCATTAAAGGAATCCTTCGCGGAAAATTCTTGCATTCTTTTCTGACATGAATGTGTCAGTTGTGATCACTGGAAACAGCACACAAAGTTTCACGCATGAAGATTCGGTTTCCGAAGAGAAACAAACGTACAAAAACTACACTCTATGGACAATCGAAGGTAATTCGGGCGGAGCCAAAGGCGAGGCATGGAAAGCGTGCGATTTTGGAGAGTAGAGACAAATCGATCGATAGAATAGGATGGAGTAGAAGTGTAAGATGTGAATGCAATAAAGCAGAAGGCCAGAAAGAGTTTCTAGTGAAGGCACTCCAAGAACCAAGTGGAAGCATCCCCGTCGCCAGCATTTGTGAAAGACGTCCGTGGGCACTTTGAACGCGTAGCAGCCCTTTCGATTTTTCGAATTTTTTACCAAAACAAAAGCAATATTTCTGTTCTTTTCATTCTTATCGTGGATAATGAGTCTCAAGCCAGTGATTTATGGCTGAAATAGAATCATGATTTTTCCGTGAAGGATTCCTTTAAGCGTT
>MU872850.1:4258-16523 GCA_036418205.1 Ostertagia ostertagi | reverse complement strand
TACTACTTATCATGCAGAGGAGCATGCAATGAAATGAATTGTATACTGATTAAATGAATGAAAATATAAGTTAATTAATAATTTAAAACTATAAACTGTAAAGGTGGGCGTATGGCGGATTTGGTGAAAACGGCTCCCTCGCCAAATTGCGCCAAAACCAAATGACACCAGAGTCAAAGATAAATGTCATAATCGTAATCAGGGCCTCAAATAACCCCTATATACAAGTTTTCAGCGGATTTGGTGAAAACAGCTCCTGCGCCAACTTGCGCCAAACCTAAATGACGCCAGCGTCAAAATAAATGTCATATTCGTAATCAGGGCCTCAAATAACCCCTATGTACAAGTTTTCAGCGGATTTGGTGAAAACAGCTGTGGCGCCAAATTGGCGCCAAACCAAATGACACCAGCATCAAAAATGAATGTCATATTCGTAATCAGGGCCTCAAATAACCCCTATGTACAAGTTTACAGCGAATTTGGTGAAAACAGCTTGGCGCCAAATGGCGCCAAACCAAATGGCGCCAGCGTCAAAAATGAATGTCATATTCGTAATCAGGGCCTCAAATAACCCCTATGTACAAGTTTTCAGCGGATTTGGTGGAAACAGCGTTGGCGCCATCTGGCGCCAAATGGCGCCACCATCGAAAATGAATGCCATACTCGTAAGTGAAGTTTCAACGGAAAAAAAATTTGAGATTTTTGAGCACCCTTGTTTTCTGCGGCGCTACACCCTCTCACTCCTATCTGCACCACGATGCCACTGATGTTACTGACCCCCACGAGTACGACCCCCATGACCCACCATGAAAATACAGATACGACCCCCTGTCGAGGATACGATTTCCTCGACCGGCATTCACCCTGCTTCAGAGCCGAATTACCTACACTTCCCTCCACTTTGTTCTAGAAGCATGCTAGCTTCTCTGAGAGAGTTTTCGCTTGAGCTCACTAGGACATGAGGTATTTTAGTGAGAAATCTCGCTGTGGAATACGCTTTCGATCGTCGCAGTGACAGTTGAAAGCTTGTCCTCCTCTGCCAATTAGCCATGCCTTGGCAACTTTCAATTTTGTGAATGGTACTTGAGGTTACGACCCGTGTTTTTTGATGTACATATTTACCAGTAAGGGCAATTTATACTGTAAGGGTAGGCCAATAGAGCAACCAGTTTCCTTCTGCAACCAGAGTTAAAATATCCACTATTTATCGGATCTATGAATGGAAAGCTTCGTCGAAACTGACTTCGTGTTAGTTCTGTGGCCATAGTACTGTGGGATGGCCGAGCACTTGTCCACTTCGCCTATATCATTTTTCATTAAAGGGGGCGAGTAAGAAAAATTCAAGAAGGGTTTAGTGAGACCTGGTGGTGCTCAATGGTACACGAGTGGCGAAAAGAGCAGAAAACCCCGTCAAGAAAATGCAAAACGGGAATCATCAACAGGTAGCAGCTCAGAAAGTAGAGTTACACTTCATATATCGAAGTCTGATTGGGCGTGTCACCGGAAATGACGTGGCAGCCACCGCACTTGATAGATGTTGTGTGGATAAAATACTCCGCCAGATATCAGCAAAGCGTGTTGGAAGCAGCTTATCCGCGCAACTTCTATCAAGTGCGGTGGCTGCCACGTCATTTCCGGTGACACGCCCAATCAGACTTCGAGATGAGGCTGTATAAACGAGTTCACCGCAACGCGTTTGGTGGCACCATGCCAAATCACGCTTCAATCGAGATGCTCCATTTGCGCCGCTGCTGGCCACGCAGCTCGTCCAAATCAACAAGTAAACGTGGGCGGATCGCTTTTGGGGGCGGAGTGCTTTCGAAGTCCTGCTCAGCAACCAGCGCACCTTTCGTTGTGAAAGCGCCACACTCGCTTCCCTGGCAGCCAAGTAACTGCTTCGTGTGGTGCATATGCTTCCCCGATGCGCTCCCTCTTTACCGTAATCGCTCCCTTTAAAAGTTTCAATCGCCGTTCATTGCGCGTGTGACACACTGAACCGCATGATCCTGTTGGGAAATGGAATTCACTTCCACGCAGGGTGATGACTTTTAATGCGTTGAATTTGTAATCGGCAACGGAGGTCTGTAAACAAATGTTTCGCTTACCTGCATAAACCAAGAGACAATACCACAACCACTTCAGCGTCATGTGAACAGTTTTTACCCATATCACTGACAGCCGAATCATGTTCATGTGAACCCCGCCCATTTCAGAAACCACGCCCACCAGGTGACCACCACCATAGTTTCACTCCGAAACGTAGGTTACACGAAATTCAACTTGGGAAGCAGCCCACTCTGAGTTTTTTTTTTGCTGCATGAGGCCTCCTTCGGAAGCGTTATTAGCCATGTCTGACTCATCCGTCCAGAGTTCATCCTGACTGTGGACGACCTTACTTCTTCTTTTGGGGTGTTACCTGTTTCTACCATGACTTCCTTTTTACGCGACAGACCTTTTTTCTTCACAGATCCACTCGACTCTACTTTTGAAACAGAGGCCAACTTTTGTGGCCTATCCTCCCATCTAATGCAAGTGTTTCACCGAAACAGGGCACAAAATTTATTGCAAAACGTTAGAAAATAAAAGCGAATTCATGTTGTGTTGACCACAAAAGCCAAAAAACAAGCATCGAGAAATAGTGGTTAGTAACGACTCTGCTAATCGACTGTGATCATTAAGTCACACAGTGATGACCCTTAATCCAGCGCTTTAAAAAAACTGTTACCTACGATATAGGAATTGAAAGAAAGGGCCTCATACTCTCGAACGAACGACATTGAGGCAGAGAAAGCACAAACGAGTAATGAACACAAAGCAACGCTTGACTTGACTTTTAATAACACAATAAATTTCTGGAAATTGAAAGTACTCAACAAACAAGTGTGTGTGTGGAACCACACCGGGTATGAGAGTGGAAAAGTATCTCTTGAACGAAAACTCCGACTCTCAGAAAAAAAAACCGATTAACACATACCCTTGACCAGTAAAACACTGTCAAATGTAACATATACGGCTATTGATAGCTACCTTATCGTGCGAGACTCACATGAAGAAGTGATGATGATGACATACAAGAAAAACAAAAACTTCTTAAGATCGTTAGGCTATCATAAAAAAACGACTAAAACGGCAAATCACGAAAGCAAATCACAAGTCACAAAAGATGTTATACGCTTCGCTACCACGCGCGCACACGTACATCAAACAAGAATAATTGGTAGAGAAACATAAACCGGCCACCAAAAGACTGATCACTGTTCTCTAAACACGTAACGATTCTCTTGAATTAATTGCTCGCAAGTTGGGCATAGGAAACGGACACATGCAATATGTTGAAAACATCGAAGCAAAAAAATCCTAGAAATGAACACAAAAGCAAGATATACTATTCATACTGAAGAGCAATGATCTTAGTCATCAGCATCCATCAATCTTCGTCATCGAGCAGATCGTCCTCATCATAAATATCATCTTCATCACTGAAGTAAACTCTATTACCTACGAGACCGGAACCGGAGGGAGATGCTGTGGGACGTTTTGCAGACGGTCCTCCCCTGAAATGAACGCAAATAAATACCAGTACAATGAACCAAAGACTGCTTAACAAAGAACGAGCAGCAGTGCTTTCAAAAAGGTCAGAGAACTTTAATATTTATGAAATCGACCACACAGATGATCCATCAATATTGAAAGAGATTTTCGATAAATACTTAATGCCAAGCGATTTTACCATCGGACGACCGACTACGAATGACAACGTCATCCTAGCAGGCCGTTGATTTGGTATCAGATTTGTGTGGAAGGGTAGAAATTGGGGGCACCGAATGCTTCATGCTTTTCTGCTTTACCTACTGCCGTATGGATCTTTAGTTCATCTATTTCTGCACGCCTTATTGGAACTGTCACACATTGAAAACATTTATTGGTTATGGCCCTTTTCACACACTTCGAGAAAACTCCACTGCGTCCGCATAGTCTCCTGTGCAACTCATGGGACGGCACGTCGAGTGCGGTTATCTACACTTTCCTTTTAGTGCAAACCTTAAGCCCGTAAACGACCAGTAGCTCACGAATTTTAGCGAGTTCTTTTGAAATTATAGATGAAATTGAAGGTGACCTGACAAAATCGGCATGCAATAGTTTTTGCAATATTTTTGTAACAACTTTACCAGTAAAAAATTGTTATTTTTACGGCTTCGATCAAAAGTTACATCATTTAGACAAGGGCACTCTGAAGTTTAGCAATCAGCCTGTCCCGAGCGTGATCATCGCAGCATATCAAGAGCTTCTTTACAGTTATTCATCTCAACTGAAATTTGTGGAATATTAAGGAGCATTTCGAACCGTCTACGGATTAAACCCCATAAAAGACATGAACATGCCAGAGACTTCTTAATAAATCTATCCCGATATATGAGGGTCTGGGAATACTTCCACAGAAGTGCACACTTGTTGCGTGCACTCGACGAGGCTGGGAATGCGGGTGATCAAAATGTCAATAGGAAGAACACACTGCAACATGTCAATGTACTTGAGCGATTAAACTCACATAGATGACGGAGCTGCACGTTTTCTTGGCGGACGCTTTCGCTTCGGCTCTGTTCTATGGCGCATTGCACAGCGAAACTTTCGAACAATTGGATACATCATCTCAATCGACCGCATCACGTCACTTTCCGATGAGGCTGCAAAACTAACTCGTAGAAAAAAAACTCAGACAACCAATTCACTTGAAAAAAATTGTTGTCGACGTTTCCCAATCAGTCTCTCTTTAGACAATTTCAAGAAAAGAGCCCTTAAAACGTCATTTACTATAGGTTACTATAAAACCGCGTCTATGAGAAACTTGGCATGACACGGGGAACTTGTAACCAATGCAGATCATTTCAAATAGTTCAAATTTGAAAACTTACCTCCTGTTACAGTGATACTACCAGTAGTATGGATCCGCAACGTTGCTTTCGGATCCTGTGATCGCCAAACCAGACCAACGGACAGTTCAGGTTCATACTGCGATTGCGCTGGATACTGTTGCGCAAGCTAAAAAGGACGCTTATTATTCAAAAAATCAGGGGGATTCTTCAAAAATTCGTTGTCAGAAGATGTAAAAGTTTCAGTACGCTTATTTTTAGAATCTCTCAGTAACTACTCCCACTGGAATCAGATTGAAATAACTGAGGCCTCCCCTAGCAGCCCTAACTTATTCAAATTAAAAAGTGTCGAGCAAGGATGGAATAGTGGAGGTAACGGATGATCGCCTCTTCATCTACAACCACAAAGCGCGATAACTATGAGGTCATCACAAGCGTTACTGCTGATTTCCCGTCCACATTGATATTGGCAAGGTGACCCAAGGAATGCGTTGTTGTAATATAGGATATGACTGACGACCGTTCACGCCTGATCAATACAGAGTTGGACATTTACAATCACGCGGGTACATTAGCAGGCGTCAATTGGTGCCGTGAGGATCAGCACTGTGGGAAAATATAACAATGAGCGTTAATGCCGGGCTAATGCGGACATTAGCATTACGACAACATTACAATTAAGTTTTCAAAATTTCAGTTTGACTTAAAATTTATCTGGAAAGCCAGAATGAATTTGGCATGGATGAGGGATGTGTCAAGATAATCAAAACACGCAAGAAGTACAACAAATGTATAAGCACCCCCATGGTAGGACAAGCATCAGAGTTTTCAAAATAGAATTTATGATTTTGTTGAAGAACACAACGCAGAGAAGAGAGTAATAGGCAAAGATTGAACAGCAGGTTGGCGGTTGGA
This sequence comes from Ostertagia ostertagi, assembly GCA_036418205.1. Classification (NCBI taxonomy): domain Eukaryota; kingdom Metazoa; phylum Nematoda; class Chromadorea; order Rhabditida; family Trichostrongylidae; genus Ostertagia; species Ostertagia ostertagi. The sequence goes on along the minus strand of MU872850.1, from coordinate 10,737 downwards.
ATGTAGGAGATAAATAAACGTGAGAGGGACATCTCCAAATGGGCGATGCTTGCCTAAAATTTTTAACTCGATTTTAAAGCATCCGAAGACGCCAGAAAAAGATGGTGGCGTAAAGAGCGTCGAAGCGTACTAAAGAGTGCCTTCAACGGTGGTGTTACTATAAAATTTATAGCTCCAAAAAAATTAATAGAGGCCAGGAGGTGGTCAGAAGTTCATGATGGGCGGAGCGAGCAGCAGTGTGGTGATGGGCGATACTATAATCAAGAATAGGTGAAAATGCGTCGGGGGTGGAGGAAGGAGACACACATATCTAATTAAAATGGAGTTGTAGAGACTAAAGGGCACTAGAATCTTATCAAACATCATCATCATATCCTTCACTTAGACGGTGGCTTGCAATCGCTACGCCCACCTGTCACTCCTATCGTATCTTATAAAACGAAGGTGGCTGCTTCTTTGCTGACTCTTCGCGCTTTCACTGTGTTTAACGTGACCGGAACTAGAGCTGACGGATAAAACTCGAAAACTGTCGAAGAACGAGGAGTTCTGGCTTAGCTCTATCCCAGTGGTATCCCAATCTGATCGTGCAGTTGGAGCCTCTGCTCTGAATGTTAACTGGATATAAGCCTTTCCGCACTTTTATGAGATATTGTCACTTCGATATTATGACTATCCCCACCCCCGAAAATGTGTAATCAGCGTCCACCGTCCGGGAGGTAGTCGTATTTTGCCGGCGGGAAGGCGGGGGTCGTATTTGCAGGAGTCAACATCGCAATGCGTGGAATGACGCAATGTAACGCAGATGAGAATAAAGCTCTAGGCTCAGGCTCACAGCATTAAACGATTAGAATGAGGACGTTTGCTCGCGACAGTAGGTGAGGGATATAACTTTCGAGTGCTTCCTAACTACTGTATGAACCACTAACAAGTGCATGGCGCCGCTCAGAGCAGATGAGTCTACTGCAGAAGAGTCCATATTAGACTGTTCACGTACGTAAATAGAGAACCAATGTCGTCAAACTTTCTCATAAAATTGAACCTAATTTTTGTGAAGTTTCAGTGTTGACAACACACGCTTTCAGAGGAGTAGCTCCGAAAATTCATGAAAAAAAAAACGGCTCAAAGGGATGATTTGCTGAACGGGTCATTTTAGGAACGAGGTCAAGTATTACGATTTTTGGAAAGCACTAACCTTCTAGTTTCTTCCAGGGGGACAAGAATTGCAAAAAGTTGAATCTGAAGAAAGTTATAACAGTTCAAAGCCAAAAAACCAGCGCTCTGCAAAAATCGGTCCGCGATTTCCCCAAAACGGTCCAACGGGGCGATTTTTTGACTCCATCAATTTTGAAAAGAGTTCAAGTATTCGTTAGAAAGCTCTAACCTTCTAGTGTACCCAGGGGGAGGCAATAATTGCAAAAAATTAATTCTGAAGAAAGTTAGTGATTGAAAGCAAAAAGCCCGGTTCTGAAAAAAAAAACGGTCCAACGGGGCGATTTTTTGAAGAAAAGAGACTTTGCAAAAGTTGAGTACTTTTTAGAAAGAAACAATCTGGAGTTTCAAAATTTTCTTACCACTTCTCACACTTTCTTATTTGAAAAAAATTACAACCTTTCAAATGAAGAAGTGCGCATTTCTGTGAATTCTTATTTCTCTACCCCATAACTAACACAGTTCGAAGATACTGCAAAAAAAGTGGTAGTTTTCGGAAACTAGCGGTCTCTTGGATTGTAAACTTAGCGTTTTAAAAAATATTGACGTTGAACAGAATTACACATTGAAAATTAGTAGTCCATCTCGTCTATCCGCGCTGGGCAGATTGGAAGATTACGCGCGCCAATGCGAACGCAACGCTCCCGTGCTCAAATTGAACACTTCTGGGGCGGTATTCAATCCTTCCCCCAGGGGGATATATCCCCCTACTCTGATTCAATCCTCTGGGGGGACAAAAAAGGGTTGCGTCATAGGACCTAGCATACCTCTGTGTTTCTACCTGCCAGACAGTTAGAGCAGCGCGACCCCTCAGGGAAAGAGTGCTTCATCAGTGGAGGGTAGTCGCGCTGCTCTAACTGTCTGGCAGGTAGAAACACAGAGGTATGCTAGGTCCTATGACGCAACCCTTTTTTGTCCCCCAGAGGATTGAATCAGAGTAGAGGGGGATATATCCCCCTGGGGGAAGGATTGAATACCGCCCCTGCAGTAGACTCTCGCGCTCTAGACGCGCCATGCACTCGTTTGGTTCAATCCACGCTCATTAGCTCATGTCCATTATTGTGTTCTTGGATTCAAACTACGTTGGATCCAAGAACACAAGTAACTTAACGTCTCTAGTCAAAAGAAGATTAGTTAATGATCTCATAATGGCTTTCAAAATTCTGACTAGAAAAGTAGCTCTTAATCCCACAGACTTTTTCACTTTTGTGCGATCTAGGACTAGGGGTAGTACCATAAAAATAAGACGTCCTGTAGTGAGATCCCAGGTCAGAGCGAAATTCTTTGCAATCAGAGTACTACCTTTCCTAAATAAAATATTCAATCAGGATATGCTACGCTTGTCCCTTAGTTCATTTCGTAAAAGAGCCATTAAATTAATCAATGCGGAAGTTTCTTGAAACAGTATAAGACATGGCTGATGTACTGATTTTCATCTGTTTCTATGTTTGATGATGCCCACTCGCTTTGTGCTTCTATTGTAATCTACTTTGGTTGTACTTACCACGCAGATATTCTGCGTCTATGAATAAATAAATAAATAAATAAATAAAGTAATGGACATGAGCTCTAGTAACCGTTTTTTTTTGTAGATTGCACTTATTTTCTATAACGTTGGTCCACAACATAATGATGGGCGGGGGGGGGGGGGGTCGTTGAGAGACTTCCCAAGAAGGGTGGGGGCGGGTCGTGAAATTTTTGAAATCGGTCCAACGTGACGGTTGACCGTGTTTCAAAACCGGCTGGAGGCTGTGAAGAATAGAGGCTAACGGAAGAGGATATGTGGACTGGCTCCATGACTTTTCCAAACTTTGGGGTTGGGGGAGGGGGTGGCCGTGAACGCAGAGGAGTAAATAGATTTCCGCTGTTAGCAGGGTGGATTTGAAAACTATCATCAGCGTAGCTCACGCAGCTCACGGCCGCAACGCAGCGCAGCGGCTATGCCATAAATCGTCAAAAAGTCACGGAGTCTATATCAGCAACATCAGGTAAGTGGGCGTATGCCATATTAATGGCTCCAAAAAATCCAACTCTCTTTTGCATACAGCTGAGACTCGTAACTCATGCGCAAGCATGCAGTGTCCAACTTCTCAACTAATTTGATGAAAGTGATGAAAGAAAAAGGCAAACTGGTATTCGGAGGAGACAGCAAACAGCAGCAAAAGAGAGGAAAGTATAGAAAGCACCCACCTCTTCTATTTTAATCCCGAACGGCATCCTACACGTCGCCAGAACATTGCACACCTGAACAGCAATCTCTGCAATCTATCTAGAAGAATAAAATCCTAGCAGCAAAAAAAAATGCTACTGACGCTTGGGGAGCACACCTCCTTCAAAGCTTGATGAGAGTGAACTTAAAATGTCTTATGCCATCGGTTAGCATAAAACTACGGCACTGGACACTCGATACATCGAGATAAACATTTCTAACCCACGAAATAAAAAATAAAAATCCACAAGTAAATTTACAGTATACTTTTCTATCGTACCTTATAGTTTCTAATCCTAACCACGTCATTTTCCTTGTTCATAGTTTTCTGAACACGTCTGGCAATGGTTCGAGCCGCGATCATGCAGTCCGCTTCACTGAAATCTCCCAAACAAAATGAAACGGAAAAGACACATGAAACGTGAAAAAAACGCACCTCTTGCAACCAACAATGTAAACCTTCCCAGAGCTGTAAATTTTAACATAGCAGTTGGGTTTGCGCTTTTGCTTGAGCAAAACCTTGAACAAAATGTGATCAGCAAAAAATTACTTCAAGGACAGTGCCTAGACTATGTATTGGTAAGATGCATATAGTCAATTTTCGTTCATTCGTTACGAATCTAAGTATTCACAAAGCTTGACAACGACCCTAAGGCCGATGTCAGACTTTGCGAATCGAGCGACTCGGTACTAGCGATTCGCTAGCGTCCGCGGTCGCGTTGCGGTACCAGCCAATTGAGTGATTCACTGGCCGCGACGCGACCGCAGACGCTAGCGAATCGCTCGATTCGCAAAGTCTGACATCGGCCTAATGCAGTTCCCAGAGATGCAAACTTCACGACCCAGAACATACTGTCTCTATTATTATACGAAAGAATTTAAGATTTGCAAAAAGTGAATCGGATTGAGAACATGGCCCTAAAAGAGACAGCAACAAATTTGAGTGGAAATAGAAGCAACAAAGGACAGAACAAAGCCAAAAGGAAGAGTAATCTGTTGAACTCACCCCACGACCTCGGTCAAATGTCACATTATTACTGTTCAAAGCCAATTTCCGCAGATCGATATGCAGCGGTAAGGTGTAGTTGCACACAACATTGCGAATCTGAAACATCGACAGTACATATAAGCATTAATAGGCAAAATTACTGAGGCATACTGTAAACGCACCTGGATATCAATCTCACCATCATCTCCATCGTCCTCTTCTTCAGCGACTTCGCTTGTCGAAGGATCTTGAACAGCAGGTGCAGGAGGTTCCTCCACAACCTGTAAGGTGAAATTGAGCAACAATAGCTGGCGAGAATAACCAGACCACTTTGAAGGATCAAAGGCAATTTTGACGATGAAGAATAGATTTAGATGAAAACTACATCTCTCCACACAACCACGAAACTTATCGTAGAAAGGTACCCTGTCCGCAAAACTATAATTAAAGTGGTCTTAATTCGCTTTAACTCATATAAAGATAAGCCTGACAAACACAAAACAGCCCGAACTTATTTTGCTCATAAGGTTCGAATTTGCATGAACTGATCGTCGCAGGCCTACTGTGCTAGAACTCACACTACTTAAAGTGAGATCTTATCAGCAAAGCAAATTAGTGAGAAAATACCACGAACAGAAAGATTATTAGACAATGAACGAGCAAAAAATATTACATTCACTTACGGGTTCAGGTGACGGCTCACGAATAGGAACAACCAGATTCAGAGATGAGGCACTGTTTTCGTAGGAGCCAGTTTCCAATGTGCTAGAGAGCTCAGGCACAGATCCAGGCACGTAAGTTTGGGTTGTTGCTGCTGATGCGTACGAAAAATTCTGTATAGATTGTTGTTGTTGTTGTTGTTGTTGTTGTGTGCTGTTGGCCGCTCGCATATACCACTAAAATATGACATGAGGTGCACATGGATGTCATTACATCATTTCTTAAGTGGCAGCCAAAAATATACCATGCTGTCGATACACGTATCCCCCTCCTTGAGGTTCGGTTTTCTGAGTGAATTGCTGCCGCTGAAAAAGACCCTGTTGCGGTGGTTGCTGTTGTTGCTGCTGTTGTGACTGTTGATGCTGTTGCTGTGGTTGCTGCTGCAACTGTTGCTGGACAATCACCGCGCGGTTTCGTGGTGCACTGCCCAAAATACTCTGGTTCAACTGGTGCGTATAAGCTGGAAAATGGATGTTGGAAATGATGAGAAAGTGATGCATTTTAATGAAAGGCACTGACTTATTCCAGGAGCCTGATTAGCATACGCATGTGACTGAGCCGCTCGCCACACCTGACCTGCGACTGGCCTCGTATGCACTACAGGAGAGCGCATGAACGTTGTGCCCTTGACCGATGTCTGAACGGCTCTGAAAATAAAAGCAGGTAGAACTAGACCACGAGGAGAAAAATGGGCAAAATGAGCCGAGCAAAATGAAGTTGCTTGGAAACCGTGAGCTAATCAGATAAGAAGATTTCATCAGGAATGTATTTAAGAGTTCGAGAGAAACGGAAAGGTCACAGTCTCAAATACCGAAATTTATCAGCACCATGGATACGGCGGCTTAAATTTTTCTGAACTGCGGCAGGAGTGAATTTATTCCAAGGCTTTTCTGAAACGCATTTTCACAACTACAACTTATGCATTAACCGTACAAGACAGCTGTTTCCAAAGAGAAAAATCGCTAACAAAAGAAAATGGTAAAGTTTGTTACTTATAATAATAAAAGTCCAACTTTACTAGTGACAAAAAATAAGCATACGCAAATTTTATTTGAAAAACCGGTCAACATGATGCGTGTGTGAAATTTTATGTTCAGACGCGCATTCGGTATAACATGCTTGCCTAAAATTGAACCACAAAAGCGGCCACAACGACTTCAAAAGCAGCAGTGAAGAGCTGAATATGAGACGATTATACGATGGTCAGATTAAATAAGTTCACATTTCTGTAAGCTTCAGTAATTCACAGTGTACTCTTGCTTAACATGAGAAAAATGAGAGTTTGACCATTGATTCCGAAAAAGGGCTTCGCGTGTAACTTCATCAGATTTTGGCCCAAGGCAAGATTGTGCT
>MU872849.1:0-10532 GCA_036418205.1 Ostertagia ostertagi | reverse complement strand
TACCGCTACGTTCAAACTTCTTGGTGTATGGATATATGAGGCTGCGTAAACGAGAGCGTCACTGTCCCCGACTTTTACCGATCTATTGCTGCAATGTTTCTAACAAATTCGGTGTAAATCCTCCGCAAGAACCTTTTGGCATATATTCAAATCAATTTTATAGCTATGGAAAGCCTGATTGTCATCCTTTCGAAATATCTGCAGCACCCGGGGAACACGAAAAAAGAGAAGAATTGTACAGTTCTATCCATTAAAACAAAAATGAACAAACTCCTGTACACTTTGTAGAAGAGGGTTTTTAGTAAGAAGGCCGAAAAACAATATCCTTGACGGGATAAAAAAAAACGTACGACTCTATATTTTCCGTTGATGGAGCAGCACTTTCGAACTTCAGAAGGTCCTCGAAACTTTCGCAGTACCAACTGCTGACCAGCTTGGAACTTGGCATTTGTAGTAGTTTTGGAGGCAGTAAAGAAAACTCCTTAACGGATCGCGGTAAGTCCTTATTCGCATTAAATAGAACATGTGAAAAGAAAAATGGTAAAATGAAAGATAAATGGATGTAACCAAACCTGCATAATATTGGCCAGCCGCACCATGAGCTCATTCTTCAGAAATGTGTATGATGTAGCAGCCGTACCGATTCGACCAAAGTCGAGATATTGCTGTATAGACAAAGAGGATGGTTGGAACTGGCTGAAACATGGCATGGTAGGATCTTTGTCTTTATCTTTATCTTTACTTTTATCTTTTTTTACAGCTACTTTTATCATGTACCAAAAGAAATCTTCTAACAAGGGATCCGATCATAAGAAGACAGGACAGAGCAAGTTTTTCAAAGTGTCTAATCAATACAAACTGGAAGAAATTACCTGTAGTGTTCGAGTTTCTTGGCGATAGCCCCTACAAATGGGCCTAATGTCCGATATGTGAGACGCATTTCGCCTGAAATTGCAATTTTAGGAGCAGCACTAATGAAGAAAGAAAATCGATCGAATTACACAGCTTTGAAAATGGCAAGCCCACATCAGTAAGTAATCAGTAAGTATCAACATCGGTAAGTATGAAATCCTTAGTACATACTACAAAAACCAATATTAGAATATGAGCGCTGCAAATAAGTTACACAAAACCATCCATTCAAGAAAATTTCTTGAAAAATCCTTACAAGCTTATCGACGACCAGTAAAAACAAGTGGGTAGTTGATTGTCAGATGTCCTTCTGATAATAACGAAGAGAAAAGCAGAGCCTCAAGAAGGGGGAAGATTCAAGGAGTGTGACAACATTGCGAGGGCGACACAACTTAAAACTCATCCCGCCCTGAGGCGGTGACGCCGCCCCACTCTTTACGACGTTGTTGGAATGACACCAGTTGACGGAGAGGAATGTCAACTAGAGAAAGAGGGGTGAGTCATCCTCCAGGCATTATCTGGCTTTACAAGCACAATATAGATAACCCTAACGCTTTGGTAACTATAATCAATAAATATTGAGATACACACTCTTGTACGACAACCGGAGGATGACATAGATCTGCACAGAATATGTTTACTTCATGGAGAAACGTATAGCCTCTTGGAGCTATAATGACCCAGAACGATGCCCTCGGTATCGTAAACCCTTACGCATACTAAATTGTAATAAATTACTGGGCAATATCCTCCTGGGGTGCGTGGTAAGTCTGTAGAACGGCCCTACAGGACTAGCTCATAAGATTGGAGAGCAGATGATCCATCTCAGAGGAATAAAATTGATTACGCACCCCGAAGTCCTATTTCTCTCCCTGAAACTGAGCGTTCCCGTAACACTGACGCTATTTCACAGCTGCCCCACCCGCGCCACATTGCCCCATGTCTCTTCAAATTGTACATAATTTAAAGTTATTCGATTTATTTCATTAACTATTATTAAGTTATTTTTGGATCCGTAAATCAGCAGCACGGATAAAAAAGCATTGAAGTAGGACTGACATTGAAGTGTGATTATTGACAGAGCTGTCATGTCGGGAATGAGAAAAAGCTGTAAATGACGAAAGAGGCGTCAGAATACGAAAAATTGAATAATTTTATACAGACAAGTCCGTCGAATCCTCCAATTAATACCTGCTGTAAAACGAATCAAAAGAATACAGAATGCAGTGGTAATCTTAGGAGATGAACTATTGTCTATCGTTTAATCTGCTATTTAGCAAGAAATCTAGCTCTCTTGAAATTCCACCGGAACTTCACTGAAAGAGGTCAGACGTATTTCTGACTCTCATATGAGTGATGGCCTGATTAAAAACTGGCATAGAGAAGTCGAGCACACAAAATTTAAAGAAAAGGTGAGCTGCTCCAATCCAAATTTTGCTCAAGGAGTCCTTTAAAATTTGGAACTGCTAGCGCCCTTGTTTTTACGCCATTTATTTGGGTTTTTTGTGTATTTCAAGTGTTCTTGTGCTGATTAATAGAACATTCAGGGAGAACGGTATTCTCCAAATGAGCAGCTAAGCAGCTAGAACTACGCCTAGAAAGGGTGAAGTTGTTCACGCGCCCCTGGGTCCCTTTCACCCCCCATCCTTAGGGCTTAGTTAGTTCTAGATCGTTAGTTCAAAAACAGGTGCTTGTCGTGGTTTTTAACGAAGTTGGAGCGCTCTTCACCGACGTGTTCCCCTAATCTTTTCTGCTAAATATACCCAAAAATCCTTGAAATACTCTTACCTTCCTGATAACCTCCAGGTAAGACAAAGCAATCTCAACAAATGAATTGAATAAGTGAGCTTAAAATAAAGATTTTTCAGGATGAATCCCGGTCGATCAGTTGCAGTTGAATGGATGGTTATGATAAACTATGGAAGGTTCCGCCGCCCGTCTTACAATCACTCTCATACGACTATCAGCGTGCAGTCTTAGCAAAGCTGGTGCTGCTAGTAAGTTGCTTGGAGACAACGACAAAAATTTATGGAGAAGTAAGTTTTGTTCGTGGAAACTATGCATTACTTACATAGGGGAGAATTAGACTCAGAAAGCGAGAAACAATTACAAACTATTTCAAAGAATGAGGTCTCATCCAGTTCACGCACTCCGAGGATTTCCTTGCAAAAATTAGAATTTCTGCAGGTGGTTGCAATCTGCCCGCCAGCCACACTGCCTTCGTCCCTGTTTACTGGGGTGAGACACTAGAACGTATCTGCTTCTCTCATTATCAGCTGGGAAAATTCCAGTGAATAGCTTTGTTTTACTTTGAATATAACTAAGTTGACAGGAAAATGAGACGCATAATGGATCATGAAAGCACACATAACAGTTTCACAGAATAAATACTTTTATGTTGGATGCGCTTAGACTTAAAATGGGGGGGGGAACGCGGTTACAAGGCTTCTGTCAACCAGGGGGTGAGAGTGTAGAAGGAAAAGCAGACGTTCTTTGTGGTAGTGGGACTAAGCCTTTTGAAGGAGGTAAAGAAAGCGGAGATTCTGTAATAGTGCGCTTGTGTGAGAGCTCCCAGACAGCACAACAAAACGCTGAATTGCCTAGCCTCACGGTTGACAGATGTCCGGAGACCCAAAATGGAGAGGTCGCGTTGCGTTTAGTATCACTGCAAGCACTTGGTGCACACAACGGGCTCAAAGGCTACCGGTACGCAGTCGCTTAGGCCGATGTCAGACTTTGCGAATCGCGCGATTCGCTAGCGTCTGCGGTCGCGTCGCGGCCAGTGAATCACTCAATTGGCTGGTACCGCAACGCGACCGCGGACGCTAGCGAATCGCGCGATTCGCAAAGTCTGACATCGGCCTTCCCTGGGCGCATTCATAGTCGGTCTTCCTTTCGCACAGGGCTTGTGTGGCGTATCGATCGCCAGACGTGTCCGGAAGATTGGAAGATCGATACGTATTTCAACGCTCTATCTAATGCAATCGCCACGATCGCTACTATCGGACGACTAACTATGGCCGATGTCTGACTGCGAGATGGAGGCCTAGCATCATGATGCAGTTTCTCGGCGAGCTGATGTAAACTCGAACATTCCAGCTTTTCACGCATGTCAAGTGACTGCCCTCACCCCCACCCCCTAGACTGGCTACACTCCCCTGGCTCAGAGTTACCGTAGCTTTCTGGGAAAACTGCATCATGATGCCCCTAACTGGAATAGACCCTGCTAATTTCTACACAGACATGGAAGGACCGAGGGCTTCCAAAATGAAAGTGCCGTTTACCCTCGTAATCTGGAAACTCCATATAGCAAACTAATGTAAATTGGAGGCCTGAAAATAGGCGCCTTTTTTTTCTTTTCAAGGAAACTAAAATAGCACCACTAGGCTCAATGTATGCAGGAGGAAATAAGAAAAGCAAAACCCTTTAAGAATGACGGGGTTCAATCTTAATTGGATTGAAGGGAGGTTGGATTGCGATTGCAGTTAGCTAATGGTTTCTCTGTTCGAAAGAATTTTTGAATAGAGTAATGAGATGGCACCAGGGAACCTCCTCGGGGACAACGGGAAAATAGAGGGCACGAACGCGAAATCTAGAAAACAGCCAGCGGAACGAATAGCCCCGTTCAGCATGGAAATGAACACCAATGAAACCTTATGGGTAAGGTTTAATAGGCAAAGGGTTTTAGGTGACGCATAAAAATTAAAATGTTACTAAAATTGCCAGTCGGAGAATGGACTATCACTAGACGGCGAATGCAAAATTTGAGAGGGGAAACAAATCAACCACGGCAAAGCCGGGGCCGCAGGTGAACGCCCAAAAACGAAGCTGCACTAGAACGTCTAGCGAAAGGTCTAATGGAAGCACTTCGATATAGCTGTCAGGCAGCCAAGTGAAACCCGAAAATCGGAACTCGAAAGCGTAAATGACGCGAAATCCTGTCGGATTCCACATACACCTGGCAGTGTATCAAGCGCTTTTCTTCGAGAAGTTGATAGATCCACGGAAATTTTTTACTCTTTGGTGACACTGGCACCCACTGGTGAGATCCATTCTGTATACCGCGAGCCCTGGCGAGGGCCTCTCGGTCTTTCACTCTGCTCAAAGTGCCACCAAAATTTCGGCTTGATTCACATTCAGCTCAGCTTCATGAAGCAACGAACATGAGGTGGTGTGGCTTTCAGAAAGCCGATTTTCATTCCACTTGGGAAGCGACGGTGTACGTGCCGATTGTTTCAATCGAATACGGTATTATAATCATTATACTTAATCCTTTTTTGGGTCTGAACCCTAGAATGAAGGGTTTCTGTAATTGCGGGCTTTTGTTGTAGGAAAAGATAACGAATTATAAATCTGAGCGCAAAGCTTATCCCACAATAACAGAAGGGGGACAAGGGTTCAAGTATAAAGAAGTAGGTGCTGTGTGAGTGAACACTGAAAAAGAAGAAAAAAGGAAAAGCCGAAAATTCTTGAATAAGCCAGCATATTGCTAGCTGTGTATGATCATTGTTCGACAAGAGAAAGAGTGTGTGGATACAAAACTTTTATGAAAAAGAAGTGAGAGAGGAAGGGAACGAGAGAGACACGAAGACGATGCTACTAACAGAGGCAGTCAGATAACGAATTTTGTCGTTCGCTAGTCGCTTTCTGTGGCAGCGAATCGGACACAATTCGCTTGCTTCTTTAATAACACCTAAGAAGCTTTCCAGTACATAAGGTTATCACAAATTGTGACTTTGAAGTTATCTTGTTAACCAGTCGCCATAAAACCTTCAAATGGTCCTATGTGGCTTTTCTTCAAACTACTTCGCTAATGATAAAAGCTAAACGCAAGGGACAAGACAATAATTTCCTAATGTACTGTAACGAAGACCATTACTGGAGGCCAGAGCGTTAAAGCGAATATTTGGGAGAAGAAACATCTTGGAAACGATTATTGCTTCAGAATTGAGTTTTTTTTTGACACTATTTACCTTTTCTATAGTTTCCCACCACTGCGTCGGGCGGGGTAAAACTTCTCTTCGCGATAAATTTGGCCTAGAAATTACCCCACAGGATAATTTGATCCATACAACACGGATGTCGCACCCTTCGACCTAAAGGTACTCAGAACTTCGCAGCACAGGCGCCAGCGCCAAACGAGTGTGATAACGTAACGCGTTTGATGTTTGTGATGCAGGCGTCAAGTGCTTGATCACAGAGTAAATACACCTGCCCTGTACTTCTGCTATTACTACCCTTAGGAATAACATAGGGATAGGTAACTCTTGACTGAATTCGAGGAAAATAAGCCCCAATCTCCAATTCTTGGAAAACTGAGACAAGTGGCTAATAGCCTTAGTTTTTCATAGTAGTACGAATAGCGAGAACGTGATTCTTACATTGGCATAGATAACGAGATTGAACACTTAAAGTCAGAATATGGATAACAAGCAGAAAAACAAGCGCAGTTCATACGAGAAGTCCACTCTGGTGATGGAAGACCAGCGGCGAACATTGGCCGGCTAGTGGTGACAAGGTCAAACGTGTGATAAGAGAACTGATAAGCCACTCAAGCGAAATGAAATCGCTCGATTTCCTAGAAATGGGTATCCCGTAATAAAATGGAATGACTTGAATTGAAAGGGTGGAAAAGCCAACATGTCATGAACAGCATTGAACTTATTAGCTATCTTACTTTGAAAGAATTTCACAAGAAACCCTTGCATTCTTTCCCAACATGAGGAAGTCAAATGTGATTATTAGAAGAAAATTACAAAATTTTACGGAGGGAAATTTAGTTTTCGAAGAGAAACAACTTGGTATTCTGGGGACGGTCGCGGGTAGGTCGGGCGGAGACAAGGAAACGCATGCAAAGTGTGCCTTGGGACGGCCACGTATTAGGCGACGCAGCGAAAGAGTTGGGGTTGCAGAGTTCGAATTGGAGAATGGAGACAAAACGACCGAAGGAATACGATGAGTGAAATAAGGAATGTTGTTGCCGTAGGTGAAAAAGGGCAAAAATAGTTCGTAGTGGAAGCTCTACAAAAAAGGGAATCGTCTCCGTCACCGACATTTGTGACACATGTACGGCGAAGCTTTGAACTCGAAAGAGGGGCTTTTTGCACTTGCCCTGCCGTCCTCGGCAGTTGGTTATCTTCAGAGCTCGGTGGCTCGTACCTCTGGTCTACTTGCTACACTCTCAGAAAGCACCAGTCTTGATGTGCGGCGTCATGTGTGGAGCTATCGTATAAGCACATCGCCACTTGAACTCAAACTTGCCAAGCAGGTTCTATGGACTTCTATTTCTAATGTCAATTTTGACTCAAAAAAGTAGTTATTACTATATAAATGAAGTAATGTAAGCAAAATTATATGTTAACCGAAATCAAATAAAATAAAACAAGAAGTATAGTATATTACTTGGTTACTGAGTAAGGTAATCCATAGAGCCTCTAATTAGGATACTATCTTATCACTCTGTATGTCACGCTGTGATTGACCAATAAATAATTAACAAGTAAATAAAGAAATAAAAAATAGATGAAGGAATAGTCACATCAGTCCTTCCGATTTTTGAATTGTTTACCGAAACAATGCTTTTTTTGTTCTTCTCGTTCTTATCGTTAATGATGGGTTCAAGCCAGCGATTTATGTGTGAGGTAGAATCATGATTTTTCCGTGGGCGATTACCTTTGAATACGTTTGAGTCAAGGGTTTTCCTCATTTGAAATAACTGTTGATTTTTTTCGTATTCAAATTATCTTTAGTGGCATCAGGCAGAACCACAATTATAAGGATTGCATGAAATGGGCTTCCTATTGTGAGAATAAAAGGAACTGCACAGGTGTATGGCGCGCCCGCAGGCGACGGCTGCAAAGTGGGTAGCTTTACAGTAGTTAGATATAGAGATAGAGTAGGTAACGTAAAGTTAATGAAAAATTAGAGAAGATAGCCGTTTCGATGAGTAAATGCGTAATTTCACGGAATTTTTAAAGATTATCAGAGGACCAGAGATGTGGCGAATAGCACGGAAATGTCCGACGTACACTTTACAACACTCGGCGGGCTCGGTGTCGCGCTCGATAAACGTACTGAACACGCTGACAAAAGCTGCTCTAGCGAGAAACGTTCTGAGTAAACAGCGATCTCAGAAGTAAAATCTAAGGAAGCCCAAAGTACGAAGTACAGGTCTGTGGGTTGATGAATGGCTGACCGTTCCACGTGAGGTGAAGAAGTACGTTGAGAGTACACCCTTCAACTGGCCTCTGGCAGGGGCCTCTTCCGATTCAATTCGCCCATGATTTCTAATTTGGAGTACGGGTTTGGCAAATAATCGATATCCATTTTTTCTACATATATCCGTTATGGAAAGAACGTTTAAAGCTACCGTAAACGTAGTCATGAACAAATTTAAATCAATCTGAATCAGAAAAAAAACATTCGGACTATTATGAAACCTTTAAAATTTCTGGACAGGATAGTCCCTTATCAAATTTGCAGCAAAAAATCCAATATTTTGGTTATTAGCGAAAACGAATGTCCCTAAAGGAAAAAAGCCCTTTGGAACCGACTGGTGTGACGTTAGTCGGATTCTTCGAGGGCGCGCCGTGCACATGACTTCTGTTCGTAGTCGTGGGAGCACTGAATGTGTATTTGGTTCTTACAATGACTTTCTCTGGACAACTGTTGTGAAAGTTGCACGGAAAACAAAAGGCTGGTGTTGATACGTTTCTTGGCAATATAGGTCATTAGTCGACTTTTAAAGCAACAACCTTAGATTAGATTGGTGACGTAGCAGCGGTCGATAATGAGATTATAGATGCCGAACTGATGAGTATGAAAGAAGAACCAAAGCGAACCGCCTAAAAAGTACTTCCTTTCTTCCTCTTTTGAATAAAAAAGGGGCGGGGCGGACGAGTTGTACGAACCGGACACTAAGGCTCGCATTCCGATCGGCTCCACCAACCCGCTATTTGAATTGGCGCTACGATCATACACGCTTGAGTAACATGCGTGTGGCGCGATGGTATCACGTCCATAAATTCACATTAGTCGTCATAAGATCATTTTGTATGGCCCTGGCCAGTTGCGCACTTTCGAGCCCCAACACGGCACATCTGTGATACTCATGGGCTACTTCTAAAGGTTATCCCACCTACGGAACAGATTCATCGACACGATCTCATC
Source organism: Ostertagia ostertagi (assembly GCA_036418205.1). NCBI lineage: Eukaryota > Metazoa > Nematoda > Chromadorea > Rhabditida > Trichostrongylidae > Ostertagia > Ostertagia ostertagi. Next base: position 1,451 of record MU872849.1, on the reverse strand, counting down.
TGAAGCTATAGCTTTCAGGCACTGAAGGTTTCTCTTTTAGCTTGAGCGAGGAGGCTTATCTCTCCGAACTGCGAATGTCATGGCAGTTTCACTTGCCGCTGCACTGCCCAAGCGCGCATATGTATGAGAAATTAATGGCATCCCTGACGTTACACAGGGGTTTCCCCTTCATCTATAAACACGATGGAACCTCGTGGCGCATGGCTACGTGCGCCACAGTCAATGTACGTGCATTTTTGCGCTTCGTTTGGCCCCCACGTGTTCTCTTCGCTGTTTTTCGTCTTCGTGTCTCTCTTCTGCAGTGTTCAGCGCAGTAAGTTCTTCCAGTGCACCTGCTGACTAACAATTCAGCGGCATTCTGTGGGACAAAACCTCCAGGTGTCTAGGCAATTCGGCGCCATGACGTCTGGCAATGTGACAGTGTGATGAGGGCTCTTGCCTGGCTAGGCGCTATCCAACCTTCTTCAAGTGCGGTATCTTCGCTGACAACAAGTCAAGCTCTCCGTACAATTAGCGAACCCAACGAACCATGAAAGAACTGCCAGATGCACGCGACTGAACCTCATTTGGCGCTGGGTGAGACGCTTTATGAGCTGGCGAGCCACCACCGGTATGGATACTGGGCCAAAGCAGGGAGAGGACAGAAAGAATAGGACGTTTGGCATGATCTTTACTTTGGGATACGCCACGCCCTGTCCTGTCATACAGAACCATTTGTAGCATTTCCCATGCAACTTGGCCTAAGTAAAGAATTACAGTAACGCGACTGACCTCTAGGGCACTTTCTTTACTAGAGATAAGGGTTCACTAATCAATGCTTGAGGTGTAAGAGACCTGGAAAAGGAGAAACAACCCACCCTCCTACCCCTTTTTCGTGAATATTCAATTCATTAATTTATTAGTTTTTGATCGACCTGAGCGGACTCAGCTCAGGATTTCATCGCGGTTCATGTGCAATAACCGCGCCTCCTGCCACTGCACTATTTCCGCCAAATCACTGATGAAGCCTTCCAATTCCAGAACATTCTTGAGAAAACATAAGCTACCACAACCGGTGCTAGATCCATTTTCACTCTACGACCCTTCCATTGTTATCAAGGGAAAAACAATAGTCGTTTCACCATCCTCTTTATAAAACTAGAAAAGTTGAGCAAGAAGAAGGAAGGAAGGAACCTTTGAGTGAATCAATAAAAACATCCGTTCAAGAAAACAGAACGACGTCAAATAACTTGTTTTCAGCCAGTCATCGATGTTTTCGATGAGAAATCGATGTTGCGTGGGACCAACAGGAAGAGCCAACAGTCTGTTTAGTAAACTCGACAGAATCGATCGCTCATGGACCGCCATCTGTGAGGGTGTCGTTGATGTGAGACTTCTATTACACATGCAAACTTTGAAAGCGTTTGGGGCTCTATAGAAGTGGGGTGGACACGCCGAACTTTTCACGCATG
>MU872848.1:0-13109 GCA_036418205.1 Ostertagia ostertagi | reverse complement strand
CGCGGTACGAGGGCTCCTGACGAGCTGCCTCGGCCAATGTCTGGAGTTTCACAGCCTAGACCTTCTACCTACACAATGGGGCCATTATGAAGAATTTATAGTGGAGCTTCCGTAATAGCCCTTTCTGTAATGGAGTGTGTAGGACGCTGCTGGCTTTTTACAAAAATGTTAAAGGATCGAAAGCGCTGCTAAAGGTGAAACACGCATTATCGCTGAACGGCATGCCATTAGAAGCTCTTGTAGATAGTGTCAGTCGTTGGCACGAATCCATGGTTTTGTAGACATTTGTACTAGACAGTGACTCGGAGTACGGATTTACTAAGTGGTCGAGATTTTTTTGAATTTTCTTGGATAACTACTGACTGCAGAACTTATATCCACCTCGTGGATTGAAGCCACGAGAATGCTCTATCATTTGTTAGTCATAAATGTTACCTATGATTTTTCAAAAAAAATTAGAAAGAGTGTTGCAGAACTTTCTTTCTGATACATTCTCTTGTTGTAGGTAAGTTATGTACAAACTGCAGACTGAACGGCCAGTGATAGCTGGCCACTTGCTGTGTACACGTTCACCATTAGTTCACGCGGATGCATGCCTACATCAATGAACGAATGGACAATGACTTGCACAACTCGTAGGATCGGAGCTCCTTATGTCCACCGACTTTGCTTTACTGCTTTATCGTTCGAAATACACCATAAGCTCTGTATGAGTAAGGCACATTGACCTGGAATACGACTGTGTCTGATTACTTTATTTTATTTACTTTATTTATTTATTACGTTTGCATAAGCAATCGTGAGAAAGTCATACAATTATTTAGAATTGTATAACTAGAACAACACCTCAGTATTTAAAACATGTGACACGAAATAAAGCATATTAGCTCCAATGGACCACACCAGAATTATTAGCACATTCTACAGGGTGTCCCATAAATATTGCACCACCTTCTTTACTTGTACCTTCTTTCAAAACGAATGTATCTTCAAGAGGTTTCATAAATTTTCAGCAATACATTTACATATTGAAGGAATGACATTCATTGGCTATGCTCCCCTCTTGTTGTGAGTGTGGCTCCCAATTGCTTCGAACACAACCCTACTGTGGCCCGCATGGCATCCTGTTTGTTCCTTTCGTAACATTGCAGAGAAAACGCACGGCTCATCCATGTGTGTGCAATGTTTAGTGCAGGCTCTGCCCCTAACATAGCCCACATAGGATGGTCCAACGCGTTAGAATGAGGGATAGGAGAGCCATTCGTTCGAGGATGTGAAATCGGAAAGAGTGCCTTAACAGCGCTCCTGAACAATTTTTGCCTCCTATGCAGAAGCTGGGTCCTATTGAAAAGATCATCACCCCTCCTCAAAGTGGCTAGATACCTCAGTAACAGATGGTGCACCGAAATGTCCCTTGGCTCGGTCTAGTATCAAGTTGTATTCCTTTGTAAACAGGCAGTGATGGTGAGCGACCGGTAGTTGAGACCCCCGTCCAGACCATGATAAGGTTCGGCTGCTGCTTGTGGCGAATATTCCTTTCACTCTCACTGACTTCCTCAAGACCTCATGCGGGCATCCTCGGAGTTTGAAGATTGTAGCTCCGCTCCATGTGAGGAATTTTGTCGTCGATGAAAACGGTGCCCGCGTAATCGCCATTTTCGGCCCTCGACACCAGCTCTTTGAACTTTTTGTCTCTGCTGTGCTCCTCCCGTTGGATTGAGCAGTGGTGCTTATGCAACTTATAATGGACTGTGAGCAGTTGTTATCCGACCACTCTCTACATGGCTGTGTTTAGAAACTCCAGCGTTCTGGTCACCTTTCTCGAGCCAACCCGGGCAGTCGTTTCGCTTCTTCATGCTTTTCCTGAGATCCAAGATGTCAGAACTTGTGGGGCGGCCACAACAAAGACTACTTTTATTGGTCTTCTCTTAGTGCACGGTAGGCCGCGGAGCGGTTGAAAATCCAAAGAAGCGCGATGCTCATCACCGGATGTCCGACCTAGCTGTGTGAGAGGTTAGGCACTCTGTTGAAGTTTAGGCGCACCATGAGATGCAGGCCGAACGGTAAGCCGTGGAATTTGGCATGGTCATTGACAAGAGGATAGAGGATTGAAAGGTCTGCAATCTCGGAAGAAAAGCTATAAACACCTACAGAATTTGAGCTCAAAATTTGGTGCAATATTTATGGGACACCCTGTAAACAAACCTAGTTGGACAGTCAATCTCAGGGGACTAAGAAATTTCATATTTGAGCAATTTTGTAGATATTTCCTTTTGAACTGCCTCAACGACAAATGACTACTTATATTTTTGGTAACATTTATAAGCATTTGCCGCTCTGCATGTGAAGCTCTTGGCTCTTGTTTTAGGACACACTACCATTATTTGGGCCTTCCTCTTTTTGTCCAAGAAAGAGTTGTTCGATAAAGATCATTTGAGCCAGAGCAGAACGAAAACAGTAGCTTATGAACCATACAAACATCATATACTTACGCCTTGACTCAAGTGTGAACAGATTGAATTGTTTGTTTCTGATCGATGCTCTGGAGATTTTTGAATTCAGGAAACTTGAAAAATTACTGAATACGGTAAATGTATATTCAGTCACCAATCGATACGAGGGACTCCGAAGCGTGACGCTCTCCCATTGATGGACATTGTTGAACAACTCATCTCTTCTCTTTCTCTTTCTTCAGTGTCCGCTCCTAAACTCATATCCAATTTATGTGGACAATAAGCACGACTTTTTTCTATAAGTTTTGGCCTTACAACTGAGACAGCCTGGTGCCTACTGATTGCGTCTTCATTCTATCAGTGGCAGCATTTGCAGCTGAATTCCTGACGCATGACTGGTTCCTGCTGCTGCCTTCGTCATGTGGTTGTTTCTGCACCAACATTCCTCCATCACCCTCCTTATTCGACAAATTTTTTCCAACACTTTTTTGTTAAATTTCTCATTCTCCTATCATCATCATCATTTGCTGCCCGCGTCTTCATTACATGGTAAATTCGCTGGTTACTAAGTAAAATAGCTATTTTTTCTAGCTTTCTGCTCTAGTCTCATCCCAACCTACACACACCCGGTATTTATTCAGCAAGTTTTCAGTTTTCAAGCGAGAGATTTCAGAGAGATGTTAATTGATCCCAAGGGTCCGCTACTAATTATCCGCAGGAGTTGAGAAAAAACGAAAATGACGAAAAATGTTGCGGCCCAAGTTCGTCAACGAGCTAACGCCCACTCTTGTGTTAACCATTAGATAATACCCTGAAACCTGTCAAAACTCTTTTATCCAAATCTCATAGGTAAAGCATTCTGCCTACTGCTTGCTGTTACCTCCTTTATAAGGATGAAGTCGCAGTACCATAAGTTACTTTTACAAGCTAAGGACACCAGGTCAGAAGTGGCCATTTGTAACGAGACATACACCACTAGATGTGTTTTTGGACGCTGATCTCGAATCTGCTCTCCAAATCTGCGGAACGACGTAGTTATGAAGCGAGATAGTGCAGTGGCAGCGGCCCGGGCCGACGAGCAAGAGGTCGTGAGATCGATTCTTGGCGAGTTCTCACTTTTGCTTTCTTGAGAACATTGCTAAAGATGCTTCTTATCCATGCTAATTATTAGCGATTGCCTATATTACAAGTGGAAGAGCTAGCGAAGGAGCTTCGAACACTGTGCGCGCCATTGCAAATGACCGCCCCTGTACTCGTAGCGCACGCGTCAGGCATTTCGTGCCAAACAGAGGTGATATTCGTGTTCAGCGCGTCGAAACTACCCCTTTCAACAATTTTGGTCCAAATCTAAAATTTTCACACTCGAAGTCGAAAATGTGGAGCAGTCACATCTATTCATCAACCCATTGTCAGGGTCTGGTCATTTATGGAATTCAGCTTTCATTTATGCTTGTGAAAGGAAAACAGCTTTCTATCTCACTTGCTTGCGGTATCCGAAGATTTGGTATTTTTCAAAGTACTCGCTCGCTGTCGTCTATAGTAGAACAACACCAGGGTAGTGGCATGGGTAACACCAACGATTCTGCCACGGTCGGCCACACCTTTTCAAAGTTGGGTTCAAATGTCAGTTTTCTGGAAATTAGCCTTCATGAATAGTTTGATCCGCGGAGCAAGCAGGTCACATTTGTTCGATTCATTATCTAGTGACGTCACCTTTCGTGACGCAAAAGCACCCGACACTTGTAAAATAACTGGTCGAAAACATTATGACGAAAATGGTTGATGAAGCAAAGCATTGCACACGTCGTGTCTTTCAACACCAAATGATTTTTATATTGAAAATATACATATTGTAAAGAGGCAAATTTTCTGGTACAGCGAGGTCCGAGCCATGGTCTCACCAGTTTACCGCACATTGAAAGAGGGTAGCAAGAAGACGCACCGTAGCATCAATCCAACTCATGGCTAAACTCACGTGCGTAAAGTATGCGTCACACAAAGCAGTAGTTTGGCTGCCAAGGAAGCGAGGTGTGACGCTTCCAAGACGAAAGGCGCGCTGGTTGCTGAGCAGAACTTCGAAAGCACTCCCCGAGCCGACAGCGATTTCGTTCATCGTATTTTTGGTATGTAAAGGAATCTTGCGCGGAAAATTCTTGCACTCTTTCCTAACATGAATATGTCAGTTGTGATCACTGGAAATAGCACACAAAGTTTCACGCATGAAGATTCGGTTTCTGAAGAGAAACAAACGTACAAAAACTACACGTTATGGACCATCGAAGGACCAGGAGGCAGAGCCAGGCGAGGCATGGAAAGAAGACGGCGTTTGGCCGGCTACGTACCAGGCGACGCAATGAGAGAATCGGGTTAAAGCGCGCGATTTCGGAGAGTGGAGACAAATCGATCGATGGAATAGGATGGAGTAGAAGTGTAAGATGTGAATGCAACGAAGCAGAAGGCCAGAAAGAGCTTCTAGTGAATGCACTCCAAGAACCAAGTTTGAGCATCCCCGTCGCCAGCATTCGTGAAAGACGTCCGTGGGCAATTCGAACGCGTAGCAGCCTTTTCGAGTTTTCGAATTTCTAATCAAAACGAAAGCAATACTTCAGTTCTTTTCACTATTATCGTGGATAATGAGTCTCAAGCCAGTGATTTATGGCTGAAATAGAATCATGATTTTTCCGCGCAAGATTCCTTTAAGGTGTGTTGCAGCGGAGCATCTTGATTGGAGCATGGATTGGCATGGTACCAAAGGGTTGCGAGCAACCGTCCATGCGTCCGCCGTTTTGGCCTCTGCCCGTCCTTGAGCGAAGTTTAAGGCCCAAGAAAGGGGCCCTCTGCGTATTTTCGACGGATTTCTCTGCCTTTTTTCGCCATTGGCGTACCATTGTGCCCCTCCACGTCTACTTCAAACCCCTTGGAAACTATCACAACGATGTTAAAGCAGATTAAAGGCACATAGTACAGTAGCAGAGTGGGGCTGTATGTATCCGCACATGAAGCTACTTTTGCTATGTGGTCTAGAAGTGAAGAAGAAAAATCCAAAAGTGACCGCCGGACCTCAAAGATGAGGCCCCTCTGTTGCACCAGATTTTGGGAATTCTGTACGATTTACGTCACCACGGACCTTATTCCGAAAAAATTCGAACCTAACAAGGTGGGGTTAAAAATGAGATCTAGTAGACGTCGTGACAAGATCATTGAGGAGCAGACTCCGACTGGCCGGAGCGAGCGGAATATTGTAAAACCCTGAGTTCGCTGCTAACCTGAAATCGGTGGAATTGGTGGCCTGTGCACATGAGAGCCAGTTTACCTCCAGGGGCACGTGGACCATGGAAACGTGGAAATTGAGGGGAAAATAGGAACCTCATACTTAGGTATGAACTACAGTATTTGAAAAATCTTCAAGATTCCTTGGCGATGGAAAGCTCATGAAAATCCATCAAGAGTCTCAATTCCCAAGATCGATTGACATTGAAAGGAGTTATGGCAACGCGCCGAAGAAACCCGCAAAACCATGGCGTCGGCGGATCGTTCGCGATTGTATGTCTACGAGAATGCCTATTTTCATCCGTTATCCCAGCATCTTATGTTTTTGGCTGCAAAACCTCCCTCAACATCATCGGCAAAACACATGGGGAGAACGATGGGAGATCTTCCTGCGACCAGCTCCTCTACTTTAGCGCTCTTCCGTTGGACTATTTGTGCTAGTTTATCATGAGAATTGTATTGAAAATGGAGGCGGAATGAATTTCTGGTGTTAAGTAATTCTAATGACATTGCCGCGCTTTCCACTTTCACTAAAAATTCTCAATGCATTCGAATCCGTCGTGTTTTATTTGAAACCTACTTGACCTGTTCCATAGCAGGAGTCTACCAGTGGAGTCGTAGCTTCTATTCCAACCAGAATTCCTCCCCCGGCAGCCGCCGGAACCTCCCTTCCCTGCGTAAACTTTGCGTTCCTTTCCCTCTCCTCATCCTCCCTCCTCCCTCCATTGCTCTCCAGCTGCCACTGCAGCCTTGTGGAACCAGAAGTGTACTAGGTATTTATAGCGCTGGGGTGTTATCACAATCATGCCATTGCAAAACATTGATAGAGCAAGCCCTGCGAGCTACCCAGATTTGTTTGGTCTGTTTATTCCATTAGCCGCCTTATCACTCACTTCATTTTGTGGGCGACTGATAAACGTACAAACTGACACACAAAGTTAGCGATTTCTGAACCAGAGAGCTTGGCGGTCTACCGCTGAGCGATTCTACTAACTGGCAGGGCTTGGTTTCTGAGCCACATTAGGTCTCATAAGCTGCGTTTACTTGCAGCACTACCCCATCAATATCGTGGTCGTGAAACTGACAGAACTTCGGAGAACACAGGTTGAACTTTTTTCAAGAGGTGAAGCTTGCAACTCGAATTGCGGACCTTTTTGTGCAGCTTTCAACGAAAGAAACAAGTCAGCCCGAAGCAACTCTCCCAAGACTTCACGTAACGGCCTTTGTGTTCCAGCTAGCAAGAGGATTCCTTTCCGTATAGCTCCCGTGGATAACTCAACGGGCCTCTGAAGTCGCTATGGGTCGCTGCTGCAATTCAGTATCGACTTCCACTTTCCTGATATTGTCCTTCTTCCGCTGCTGCAGCTTCAGTCAGTTCCGTGTATCTATGGCAAGCGTAGTGCGCTATCCCAGCATACGGGGGCATCTTCAATGACTAGGCCTAGGATGGGGCAATTGGAAGAATGAAAATAGCTAATGCACTCTGGAGGCTCGCCTCCCTCGCCTATGGCCTTAGTCCTGATTTCAACAAAAAGGAGATGTTGTACGCGGGTTTAAACGTATAGCCACCACAATGTCTCCGTATCTTGCGATGGCGCCCGTTAGGTGCTAGTAGGCGGATCCAATTACCTCGACTACTTCCACGCAAGTTTTGCGGGTTACCCTCAGGCTCGAGTTCTGCCAGGCCGAGCAGGCACTCCCTCCCTTTCTGGGTAATTGGTAGCAAATGTGTCTTGTATGATGAACGCACCCTTTCAAGGACGAACGAACGAAATTCTTATAAAAACGGCGCATTTATGGCGCATTCCAGAAAGCAGCTGGCGAAGCCAAATGTTAATCTCTAGAAACTGTGGCTTCTGTGAACCACGGCCTTTTCGGAAAATAGCCGTCATGAATCCCGTTCTTACAAATCGTAACAGCTTTAGACATCACATGCTTTCGGTTATTTTCCACATAAACGATGAGGTGCTAATATTTAGTCTAGTTCACATATGTTTACAACTTTATTAGCGAATGATGATACAACAAAATCTCTGTCTTCTTTCCATATCGGTAACGCATTTAACTTTTCAGGGGGTAGATTACTCGAAGCACTTCAATTCATTTACCTTTTTATGTCATTTTAGCTATTTTTCATTTACCACCAATTCCAAGGACATCTTACAGCTTTGCCAAAACCTCGAGCACTTTTCATTCATGCCTTTCATATCATTTTCGTCTATTTTTTCGATTTACCACCAATTGACAAGGATCTCTTACAGCTTTTCCAGTCTCAAATAGCTCTTCCCAGAGTCTCTGAGAAAATTCAACAGCTTTGTTTACATGCGCGGAGTGAAAATGTTGAAAATAACATCCAAAGCGAGCACTTTTAGCGTAAATACTTGTTGCTGGAATGTTAGCTCTTTTTTCTGAGTCTCTCATTTCAACAATAGCACTCTGGCCAGAATTGACCTTCTAGGCTACTTCTCGCCCCGGAGTCCTAGATGAAATCCTTTGTATGTTTTGCAGGGTTAGCTTCAGATCTAAACATCGTGACAATGCTGTTCACCGGAGCGGGTGCTCAGCAGGGACCAGAATGCATAACAACAAATGAGGATGTTAGTATGAGTCTCTGTGTGTTGATAAGTCCAACTTGGGGATGCGCCATGCACTCCATGTTGTACAGAATTTTTAGATGGTAGCTAAAGGGATAAGAAAGAAGAATGAGAATACCTGCATAGAATGAGCTTGCGCTGCAGTCAATGTCTGTGTTTTATCCTCAACATACCTTTTGTTTCGAATAAGGTACTTTTGGGAGATGAGAGGGTTGATTATTTCGGAGGAGATTTGGTATCGCTTCGAGTTCTACCTAATTTACTCCCAAGCCTGCTCACGACATTCATTTACTCAATTCCAGCTTACCTACAAATTCCCAAAAATCTTTTGTGTCAGTATATTTTGCAGAAACCAGCGAAGATCAATTTTGTTGGTATTACACAAAAACAAGGATGAACTGCTTTTTGAAGTGCCGTAACGATCCCATTTCACCACCCATACGGGGCTCGTGGGAGATGAGAGTTTGTGTGGGGCCTGATGTGAGCGGGTCTCTTTCACCAAGTCCCACATGAACTCTTCCGTTAACTTAGGACTTCCTCTACTCATGACTTACTACATAGATATGCAATGGTTTGCTGCTGAAAGATGTGGGGATAAGGGCTCCACGGAAAAAATGCCTCTCTTCTGGATAAAACTAGAATCTAACAAGGAAGGTCTTTCAGGGTGTGCCAAAGCTTTTTGAAAACGGTCTTTTGCATGAGATAGAGGCACATGCGGGAACACAGAACCATGGTTAATTTTCCTGAAGCGGCCCTCTGAATACCAGAAAGGAGGGTCCTAGTCACATCTTCTTCACCAGTTTTTTTTCAATCGAAGTCTATTTGGAATTGTTACTTCCTAATCATGAATTTGGTACTAACTATTCATGCTTTCTATATTTTGCCCGGATTTGGAACATAACAAGAAATGCAAGCTGCACACGAGGATTCGATAGGACCTTTTGGTATCAGAGAGAGGTTCATAGGAAAGTGAACATGCTTTAGGTCCCATATGTGCACACGTCATGCAGAAAATTTTGAAAACTGTTGGACACATGACGCTCCTTGTAGGTCGGTCCTTCCTGCTGTGTCCGCGAAAGCCCAGATTCTATCCAGCAGTTTTTCAATGATTTGGTTTCGTGCGCGGAGACTCAAGCTGATTATGCATTTTTTCGGTGCTGGATTTGGCTGGGCATCCTTCATGTCTGAGATGAGTCGGGAGATTTCCATTGTTGTTCGGTTTTATTCATTCCCAGTCATGCTTTTGCTTTCCTGTGTGAAAGAATTTTTATTTGGCACCCTCCTATTGAATGTTTGCTCACGCTTCACAGCTTTGATTTGCCATCTTATGGTTACGACTGAAAAAAGGACCAACTTGTTTGGAAAACGTCCTGCAATTGATTTCCGCTCGAAATCGTAGGGGTAGAAGGCATTCTAGACATGACATTCATAGTGGAGAATAAGCAGACGGCTAGTCGAGAATTTCTACCCCCCCCCCCCTTCCAAGAAGTTCGGTACTGCATGCAGAAATCAATTGCATGCAATCAGTACAGATTGAAAAGATTTGGGCGGGATCGATGTGCGGGTCGCATTCTTGTCAGCGGCGCTTTCTCTCGGTACGCTATTATGACGGCAGAACACTTCATTTCCGACTAAATCATATCCCAGATCGATACTATTAACAAACATTACGGAGTAAGTAAATACTGTGGAAACCAAAAGATGGCAGATTAAGGTCGGATCCTCTATAATTAATAGTTGATAAGCAACTTTAGCTTTGCTTTAAGCTAGTTGGTTTGCTATTAGAGGTTCTCAATAGCATAGAAGTTACAGTAATATGCATGGAAACTGGAAATAATTCGGTTTTCCTAGCATTTATGAGTACCTTATATAACATGGGGAGTGGTTATGTTGGCAAGTGGACGCTCACTCGACTAGCGGTCCGGGTGTTCACTCTGGGTTGTGAGTCGTCGGCCAATCAAGGCTTACCCTACGGGCGGTAATTGGTACCGTTGTGTGGGAGGAAAAGGATGTTGAACTGGTGGTCCCGGAGGTTTGTATAGGACGCAGGTGATTCAATCTCGCTGCTTGCTGAATGTAAAGAAGGTGAATGGCGTGCCGAAGCCCAAGACGGGATGAGCAATTGCAGACTTATCTTTTATAAGCTTTAATGTACATGGAACTTTCAGGATTTAAGGCGGTATCTCTAACTTCGAGCATATTTTCTCTTCTTCAACGGTTCATTTCTGCATCAGATTCTTCAGTTTATGTCGGGCGAGAATTTTGAAACGGACATTTTCCTTAACTGAACGGCGATATAGAAGACCCAACGATCATGATGGTCCATGAGCGTCTGAGTTGGCCAGTGTTGGACAATCAAAGTCCTCTAAGACTCCGGAAATTCGAAAGCGGAGGGCGGGGGCAGTGGAGAGATGAAAGGGGAAGGGGAGATGTGTATATTGTACGACAGAGCTAAGTGATTTTTTTTTTGTGCGTATTAAAATTTAACTAACTCGTGAAATTTTCAAAATCTCCGAATCTGCTTTTTTCCCATGTTTCCATCCGAAATCTAGCTTTATCTCGAAAATACAATCCCCCCCTGGAATCGATATATGCAGAAAGTTCTCTCTTTGGACTATACGGACGAGTCCCATTTTTAAGGTGGCATGGATTTCGGTTCTTAGTGTGCGGACGACACTGTTTTGGCTTGTTTGGATCGACTCGAAAGAAGTTGGGACTATCGTATCCAAATAGGGGTCTTAATCTCAATGTTGTGGTTCACCGTGTTTTTCTTGTTTTTTTCACTAGAGGTCAAGATGCACTTACCGTCAGCTGTACAGGATATCAGATTTATATGCCGACGTGATAGATTGAAGATGGGAGCGAGAACGTCGATGAGTCCTGTTAGGATTCACCTGAAGAAGAAGGCGGGGATGGAGGGTTATACGAATTGGCCTGGTAATCGTCGATAATCGCGCGGAGTTCAAATGAGCGGACCAGGCCGATCCGCGGGTAAGTGGGGTTTGCGCGACGAAACTTGAACGTTGGATGTGGCCTAATTTCCTGTTTAAGGGCGTAAGCATTGTGTGCGTTCATTTTGAGCTGCGACGGCCATTCAGTGTATCGTGGGCAAACTCTACACTGAAAGTTCTTGACATCTTTATGCTGAGGGGTTGCTTTAAACGAAGGTTTGTACTCTGACGAGAGTGATTTGTTTTGATTGTTTCTTGCGAGGGGATTATTACGCTATAGTAGAAATAGTTAGATATGTGGTGCTGGCTCAGATTCGGTTGCGACGGACTCGCATCTGTTGATTTCTATTGCGTCCGAGTGGGAAAGAGTAACACGAATCTCGGATAGGTGGATATGCTTTTTGTGAGTGACGGAAATTGGGAATGTTTGGCATTCGCCTCTCTTTGCGGCCACTGGCTATCTCTTCAGATTTGCATCTACTTATAAATTTTCCGTGGTACGCTTGCGTTTCCAAGCCATTTTTTGAGGGCCATTGGTTTCAGCCATTCACATTTTTCCCGATGTTATTCGACCCTCTATTCTTCCATTCGCAGAAGGCGAGCGTTTTGTCCGTAATATTCGCGGAACCATTTCCTTTGCCCGGTTTACATTTCTTATTTCTCAAGTTCTACAATTCAACAGCCATCGTCTTTACTTGGGTAAATCCTTATGTAACGTAGGAGTTGGAGTGGAGCAGAACGCAGAAGTGGGGCAAGTTGCATGACTCCTCCTATATGCTCCGTGGAACTTGTCCTCGTTTTGCTCAACCAGCAAGAGGAGGGAGACGGGGGAGGGGGTGGGGTAGAAAGGTCATCCAAGGCATTCTTGGAATGGTTTTTTGCACTTCATAGAAGCTCCTCCTTAAAACTCAAGACTGCGGTCCATTTTCCATGTGCCCTCTTAGGAATCTCAAGACTGGCGAAAGAAGTGGTCCGTCCACGTTCGAATTCTTTGGTACTTCAAGAATTGCATCCAAGTTGCTGCTTCTAGACTGCCCCCAATTTATGAATGCGTCATCCATTCTCGTGTATAGTGTATAGTCTATCTGGAGGCAATATGAAGGCACCAACCCAGTTTGCAAAAATTTATCATCACGAGGAATCGAACTTTGGACCATTTCATCATTATTATGAGATTTCTATTAGTGTACAGGAAAAAGGGACCATAGTCATGTACGCTATGCATGTGGCTGTAGAACGTCAGCGATCGTACCAAAAAAGAACCATGTCTTGAATAAGGGTGAAACTAGTGGCAAGTGGCGCGCTTACCACGCGCGCGGTCCGGGGATCAAATCCTGGGTCGTGAGTCGCCCGGGCCAACCAAGCCTTCCATCCCTCCGGGGTCGGTTAATTGGTACCAGACTTGTCTGGGAGGATAAAAACACTGACTTGTACATCGGCTGGCCCCCGCAAGTCATTGTATAGGCCACATCGCATTCAAACGCCACTACGAATGTACAAATGGAAGTAGAATGCGTGCCGCATCCCAAAAAAGGGATTGATCAACGGCAAATGCTTATCCTTTTTTATCTCCTGAATCACCCCCTTGTAAGTCCTACCATCCTTACGGCTGATTTACAGGTATTCTCCTTGCTCGGGAGAATTCTGTACTAACTCGTCATTATGGGCGGAAGTGGTGTAGTGGCAAGTGGCACGCTTACCACGCGAGCGGTCCGGGGATCAAATCCTGGGTCGTGAGTCGCCCGGGCCAACCAAGCCTTCCATCCCTCCGGGGTCGGTTAATTGGTACCAGACTTGTCTGGGAGGATAAAACACTGACTTGTACATCGGCTGGCCCCCGC
>MU872846.1:0-15241 GCA_036418205.1 Ostertagia ostertagi | reverse complement strand
GAATCGATCTACATGTCTACATATACAGTGTTTTCTGTCGCCCGAAGAAGTTTGACTGGGTGATCGACCCCGAAAAAATTGAAAGTGTGATTGGCCTGACAGAGCACACTGCGGCCTCATATCGTTAGTTGGCGTTTGTTGTCACTACCCGCCTCCGAAATTCAATTCCATTTCCCAGGCAGTTGAATGGTATGAGCCTTATAAACCCGAATATCGCAGACAGTACTCCACCTGTCGTCTTTGACCATCTGTTGCATCACCAAACTGAATGCATCACCAAACTGAATGAATTGGAAGTCCAACAGAAAAGCGACCGCAAAGGTCGCCGCAAATTTTTTTCGTCGCTCCTGATTTATTCCCGATGACATTGGCCTTGAATTTGGGACATCTAGCACATCAACCAAGCAGGAAAACTCTCTTTTCTTTGGATTTATTAGAACGAGGATTCGATATTTTATGATTCGATTCGATAACTTCGGATAATTTATGTGTAATTCTGAAACCATTTGAATTTCTGTCGCACTCTTATCAGGGGAACTCTTCAATTGATCAACAGCGGTAAAATATATTTCAGTTGGACACATCACAAGTATGAACACAAAGACGACGGCGCGAGAACCATGTGTGCCGCCTTGCTTTCAAAGTTTTTGTCCACATTCTATAGGCCATACATATAAGCAATGAACCATGTGGCTTACAGAATGACCAAATATTCTTTAGTTTGGCAGAGGTTTTCCAGACCTTACGAAAATATCCGTTCAGTTCATTCCTCGTTTTCTTTTCATTAACATAAACATGTAGATAAAAAAGAATTGTAGAAGTGAATACAAACCCATTCGTATGGCAGACATGTGCTTCTACTGAGACAGCCTCGTCCACACTAAATTTGAAACCAATACAGCGAAAATAAATAGATTTGCTCCCCCATTGCTATAACACGTCATTTGGTCAAACATCTAATACTGCAACTCCGGGTAAGTTAAACACTTGAGAATTATTCAAAATATTTTGACGCATCCGCTTTTGAATATTTTAAGCTCGAAATCCACGGATTTGAGCTGAGGTGACCGCGCTAACAAAATCGCGTCGGTCTCACGCGACCAAAAAGGACGAAACACGCGATATCTTCAACGTGCTAAGCTGCGACCGAGACACTTCAGTTAGATTTGTAACAGAATTTTTTGAATTCGATTGAATTAGTTACTATCCTACCTACTGTAAAACGCTTCGCCTGTCATTCTGTCACGGTGTCTGTGACGAAATTCCCTATTTCTTGTAGAGTCGCCTGAATGGGTCGGGTCAGGTGTGGGATGATTGGGAAGTACAAAACATACATCAACACAGCGGAGTCTCGTCCACAGTGGGCGTGGCGTGCATCGAAATGAGTGGTACTGAGGACCATGATTTCAAATTCAGTCACAAAACAGCCTCGAGACCGGGACAAAAGTGGGTAAAGGTGTGCATTGGTAAGCCAGATCGAATTGAGGGAGACCCACCCTCGGTGGGCGGGGCGTTCTCTAAAAAAGTGCTTTATGAAAAATTTCATAACTCGGTTGGGAGAAAGCCTACAGAGCAGAAATAAGTTGGTGTGTGGAAAAAATGTCGTGGTGTTGACAGCACACATGATGTAGCTGAGACCCGTAGGGTGTCCTGAAGTGGAGAGGATTTCCTCCGATTTCTCATAATTCAGTTCCGAGATGTCTCAGAAGGAGAAGAAAAGTGGAGAGAGGGCGCAGAAGAGAGGAGGTCAAATGTAAATGGTGGGTGAGGCGTGCACCTAAGTGGGCGGAGTTTGCCATCAAGGTTATAAATCTGTCGAGAGAAAGTCTAGGAAGTGGGAAAATAGTCGATAGGAGGTCATCTGCAAATGCTGTGTGGCCCATGCAATAAACCATGCATTAATGCCACTGTCATCTCGATAACCATGTTCTAAGACGAATGAGCTGTTTCAGCACAAGCGAAAGGAAAGGATATCGAAACGAAGATGAACTAAGTGCAAAACTGCAGAACATGGCTACAGCATCGAAACGCGATCCTTTAGTTCGTCAATTTTATGGTTACTTTTTCGTGTCAGTCGAGAACGATAGCAGAGAGTCGTATTCAGGCAAAAAAGCCTTGTCATGGGTGGGACAATCGTTGAGCTCGAACACAAACCAGAATTGGAGAGAGCTTCAATCTCGGTTCGTGTTGCACCTTCAATTGGGACTTCCAACCCTCGCCGACAAGTTTTTCATACCTCGCTTAAGTCAACTAAGAAAGCTGATGGTCGAAGTGCGTATGCGATGCCCGCTAAGGTAAACTGACCACGTGAGGGTGGTTATGGTGTGCCAATTGGTGGGCAGAAGTTTCTCCCACGGGCAATCGGCTCAAAACCAAGTGAGTCAAAACCAAAATCAGGGTTTCGACCGAAGTGTTACATAAGAAGGGTCTATTCCGGTTGGGGGCATCATGATGCAGTTTTTCCAGAAAGCTAGGGTAACTCCGAGCCAGGGGAGTGTAGCCAGTCTAGGGGTGGGGGTGAGGGCAGTCACTTGACATGCGTGAAAAGCTGGAATGTTCGAGTTCACCGAGAAACTGCATCATGATCCCCCTAACTGGAACAGACCCCATAATTCTACTGCAAATCACGTGCATAATATACAGCAAATTTATGGAAGCAAGAACTTTACGAAGAGTTAAGAAAAATGAAACACAGTGTAGTTAGTGAATATGAAAATATAGGAATATCTGATCAGAAACAGTGGTCCCTTCTTGCCCTTCCCCTATCCCTAGTGTAGCATTGCTGCGGTATCACCTGCTCGTGAAACTGTAGTGAATTCTGGAGGACTGACGTCAGAGTAGCACAGATATTATACACAGATAACATATAACACAGATATTATTTTATTAAACCGAAAAATAATTATAGAAAGGTTAAAAGAATGCTGCTCCGCCAAAATTTCGTTCCAGGGGTTTTTCATAGTGAGGAATAAGCTGGTAATACTAGAAAAATTACCAGTCTGCTGCTTGTCCCGGAAATGCAAATTTTAGAGTGACCTTATAATTATGAAACGCACTGTAGCAAAATAGGAGTGGAACCCCTGGATTCTCGCGGTGTCAGGTAGTGTGTCAATGGCGATACGTCCTAGACGGTGTATCAGTCATGAGTGGAGCCTTACAAAGGTACTGAACAGATCCCAGTGAATTTTCTGAGGATGTAAAAAGTTTTGCCCAATGGTAACAACGACGTGTGCCAGAGCAGTAAGAACCACATCAAGAAAAGTTTAAAACAGAACCACAGTGCCGAATGACCTGCTTGGGTAAACCCTCAATACTATCTCATGGGGGTTCATCTCAAGCAAATAATCTGCTCGAAGGTTAAGGTGGAACTTGAAGAGAGCTATAAACAGTTCAATTGTCACGCATTTGCATGGTACTTGCACGGCACAAAGCAAGTCAAAACTTTGATTAATAGTTTGGAGAGCATCAGAGCGTGGACTGAAGTGTCAAGTGAAAGGATAAATGGTAAGGTAGTCGGTGACTGTTAATTCACTTGAAATGCGCGACGCGTTCTACTTTCGAAGAAGGAGAAAATCGGTCGCGCCTCAGGTCTAATGCCTTACAATCGTCCCGGTCCTTCAGGTAACCGTTATGGTTCTAGGTAATTGTAAGTTTGAAAGACCAAGCTCAATATGCCTACAGAAGCAGTAGCAGCGGAAGAACAACAGTGCGATTTATGTGAAACTGCACCTGAAAAGGCGCCGCGCAAAACAAATCCTAATTCTGGGTTAACAACGGTTGACGTCCAGTGTGAAGAAATGCTGCTGAAATGGCCTAATAAGCAGTAAGATGTGGCGATTTCATCCCCGGTCTAATCCAACCCGATTGGATAAGCGATTGCCTTTCCAATTATTCTTCGATACTGGAACACGTCTTTGCTTCTACCTCTCTGAACCTTCCCGCTACTGGGAGAGAATCTCATTGGGTAGGGAAATCGAACAGGATAAAACGCAACGGGTAAGGACAACCGTGCTCATTAGGATGAGATACGCATTCAACTTGCAGTCGGATGGATATGGATAGAAGCATTTAGATGACTTCTGAAGTCACCTGCGTTTTGCTCTCCAAAGAAATATGTCAGAGATCGAGCAATTGTTACAGCGACCGTTTAAGAGATTTGATCTGTGGATCCTACTAGTAATTACCGCGCCTCTTGAAGTGACATCAACCCGCTAAGCTTCCTTAAAAAGTTGCACCACATGAAACATGAATTCTAAATTCCGATATCGCTCAGAAGAGGGCTATCAATGAATAGGATTTGGCATTTCTCCAGAACAGCATGAACGGTAAAGCCGATGTCATAGTTTGCGAATCGAGCGGATCCGAGCGTTGCGCCAGCGAATCGAACGTTGCACCAGCGAATCGAACTTTGCACCAGCGAGTCGAACGATGTACCAGCGAGTCGAAGATGTACCAGCGACTCAATAGTGGCGGGACCCAACGTTCAAAGGAAGCCCGCCCTTTCAAACAGTGTTCACTGTCAAGTCCCGCTGGGTACCGACGTAAGCAAACCAGCCCTTTTGGCGCTTCGGCTGGGACCGTATGCTGAATGTTGGGGAGGGGATGGAGTCCCCGACGGTGGACGGACCACTTCAACTCGGTCCTTAGAACCGCCACAATTTGGTGCTTACCTCAGAACTAAGCCTTAAAGAGAGGACGGGTCCGTCCCCTCTCCAAGGCTTAGTCCTGGGGTGAGCAAACCAGCCCTTCTGGCGGAGCTGCTGGACCAGCTGCACCACTTGCGTCAGTACTCTCCTATCGTACCAACCGAGTTGAAGTAAACCGTCGACCGTTGGGGACCCCATCCCCTCCCCAACATTCAGCATACGGTCCCAGCCGAAACGCCAAAAGGGCCGGTTTGCTTACCTCGGCTCCCCCCCCCCGCCCCTTTCCGCCCCCTAGGAGGCCGCTTCGGCGCGGCAAGAAGGCAAAGTCAGCGGACGAGTCGCGCGCGTACTATAGTGATTTTGCGTCAAGCTAAATAGAGTGTCCCACTGCACGTCCCACATCGCACACCACGCGCTGCAACTCGTCCGCCGACTTCGCCTTCTTGCCACGGGACGGTCTCCTTTGTGTACCTTGTCTCGCACATTTTCAAAAGGGTCCATGACACATGAAGCACGAAAGTAGCGGAGCTTGCCCTGAAGTGGTCCAGCACTATTTGAGTCGCTCGTACATAGTGGACTCGCTGGCGTGCATCGCGTCGGATTCGCTGGATGCTGCAATTTATTTGCTGGCGGCAAACTGCACGGATCCAGGATTCGCCGATAGGAACGCCGATCGCAAAGTATAATTTCCCCAAGCGCCGCGATGTCTGAGGCTAGAAAATTCCTCTTCTATCGACTACAGGAGCTCTGAATCATTTCTACCGAAGGGATGGGGGAAGGGGAGGGATAGGGGGAGGGCATGTTTATATTGTGCACCCAAGGCAAACCACGAAATGACAATTTCCGCCTAACCATAAGCCTTGGGAGGGAAGTTTCCCCAGTATGCAAGTGAACCTGAGACTTGTCACATCCCGGAGCTTTTTCCACTCCGGGGATCCTCTACCACTGGCTCAAAACTACATTGTACCATTCACTATCAAAAGCAGTACTAAGATTAAAACGAACATCAATACGAACCTCTAAGATGGCTAGAATGAAGATGCATGTCAACTTAAGACGCATCTCCTTTGATTTCGTTTTTTTTGTGAATTTGCGAACCCCGTGCGCGCGACATACCCCACCTTTACAGTAACTTTCTTAGGCCCATGATGAAGACTTGTGATTCTGAAGTAACTGCACAATCCTAGTGATTTACTTAAAAGGATATTGAACGGAAAGTGGAACGGTAAGATCGGTAGCGGAAAAGAAAGTGAAGCGCTGCTGATTAGTGATGGCTGACCCACTGACTAATCAAACTGCGGCGAGTATGTCAAGTAGCCAACAACCGGCTTGGCCAGAAAAGAATATTTCACCAAAAAGGAGTCGAACAAAGGGTGCCGCGACCCATTTTACCTTTCATGGCGCCGACCGCTGTTACCCACTTGAACTCTATTGCTACAAAATCGACTTCCGATTGAACATAGAGAAACCCTAGACAAAAGAAGAATTGACAGGTGGTTCTTTTAGGGCTACTAAAAGAATACCAGTTGAGTGCAGGCGATGATTAAGTTGGAAAGTCTCGACAGGGAGCGATTTCACATGGAAAAATCAAACGTCCTTATCGCCTTGCGCAACTCGGTCATCGCCTATATGTATGAAGTTCGATTCTGAGGCGTGTTCGGTTAGAGAATCCGTTGGAATCGGTTAAGGCAGCGAAATGTACTCGCTACCCAATTGCTGTCCATTAGTGTGACTAGACAATAGTGCACTTCTCAATAGCTCGATTTCTGGACACTTTAGGAAGGGTTTCAATGGTTGGCATCGTTGCGGACTTCCTTTGCACGATTACGTAGGACACGGCCAATTTGTCTTTACTTACTTTCATAATTTTGACAATTTCAGAAAATCAAGGATCATTAAGCATCGCGGACGTTGGTCGCTCCTCATCTGGGATAGTTGGCTCTTTAGGACAGCAAAATTTGATTGCAGTATAGCCCGTGCAATTACAGGGGCCAAAAAAAAAAGATGTGCCTATGGCGCGGTGTGTGTGGTCGGCAGAGATGCGGCTGTTAGAGGGAGCTCCTCGAGCAGAGGTATTTCTTAAGTTCGCTATAAATGACATGGCCTCTACGTGCCACCGTCTTCAGAATATGACGTCATCTGTCACCGTCGTTAGGCTCAAGGAGGTCTACTGCAAGTGCTTCAGCCTGAAGCTCTTACGCAATTTCGTGAATCGATTTAATGTTGGATACTTTTCTAGAGGCGTTAGCTCCCACTATACAAATCCCTCGAACGAGCTTTCCAGTAAAGGTCGTTATGGTACAGAATCCTTCGAAGACCCCATTGAGCTCGACCAGTGCACCATGTTTCCAGGGCAAATTCTTCTGTTGCCGTCCACGTGGGTGGCCAACATGAAGATTTTCTTATAGAATGAAATGTGCTCTTCAATATTAAGTTGGGAACACTCGGTCTCAATTGAGCAAAGTGTCCTGGTTGGAGTCGCGTGCTAAATCAGGTGAAAATGGAGACAGAAATGGCTTTTTTTTATTGCCCCCTGTATTACGGGAGGGGGAGGCACGAAGTCAGCCGAAGTACGATTGAATGCTATTATGTCGGGTATTGATTCATTGATCTTGGAGAAATGGAAGGCCTGATAAGCGCCTGGAAAGAAGTAACGACAATTAAATGGATTAAGCAATGCATGTTAAAAAAGCAGCCTGTCATAGGAGTAAATATCATAAACGGAAGGCTAGAAGGAAAAAAGCTATTACTAAATATGCACAATTGAATTTTTCCGAATGAAGTTTTTACAGGTTCCCTAACTTGTGAGAACGTGATGCGGTTACGTGAAAAACTATTAATGAAAGAGATGAAGTAATAAAAGCATGAAAGGTGCAAGTCTTCAGGAATGCGAAAATGCATCTTTGTGTTGGGAATGTTCAAGGGAATTGCATATTGTATAAGATATTGACTGTGTCCTTATCAGAGAAATTGTCAGTATTCATAGAATAAATGTAGAGTTATATTCCGAACGAGATTTCGGACTAAGCTCTAATGCAGTCGGTTTTGAACAACCTACGGGGCCGAAAAGGATTTGAAGAATGTTTTGACTGATCAGAGGATCAGAGACGAATCTAAAGGCAAAAGATTTGGCGAAATCTTGTCAGCTCTAATTGGATCATCTAGATAGATTTTTTTGAAACGTGAATTTGACCCGAATTCCAAAGCAGATAACATCCACTGAAATTTCTAAGAAACAATATTGTAAGATCACGTTTTTTGCTGCCAGTAAGAACCAAAATCTCAGCGAAGGACAAAGCAATATGCAGTTTTCAACATTTTTGAGGCACATAAGCGCTTATAAAGGAGCAATAAGGGACGAAAAACTGTTTCGGTCAGCACCTTTGGTCACCTAAGCGGCTATGGATGCGAGACAAGAGTCCCCCTGAGGTCGCCGCGCAAGCGAAAGTAGGTCACCGCACGCGGCGGCTATCTACCATATCCAGCTTGAAACGTATCAAGTTGCTAGGACTAAGCTGAAACAAATGCAGGAATGGGGCCTACACAGAGGGAACAGGAAAGCGTTGTATCGATCGTCTGGAGAGGGGTCCTGAACTCGGCAAATTGCAGAAACACCGGCGACGTCGCGCGCGGTGACCTAGTTTTGGCGCGGCGGTCGCGGGGGACTCTTGACCGTCTCCCCCCCCCAGCGGCTATCACCTAAATTTGTGCACTATTGCGAAGTATGTCGCACCCATACTTATGATTAGTAGAAGTCGGTGGAAGTGGATATGGAATTGGTGCCAGACATGTTGATTCTTTGGGACACTGAAGCCTTTGATTATCAGTAGACTGTCCAAAGTAGTTCTTGCTCTTGAGCAGTTCATGAAAGCTTCAACATACTTGGTACTCGTTGCAGGAACCCATTATCCTGAGATAAAAGGCGTTGCATTCGAAGACAACGACAAGGATTGCGATTAGGAACGTTAGTGGGGAGAAAAAGCAAAAAGCGCCATCGAAAGCATTAAAATTCCCGTGTGATGTCGGTCGTTGAGACAACTACAGGAAGGTTCGATCAAACTATTAATTTGAGAAGTCGGCCTTCATTTGACCCTCCGTTGGGAAAGTGCGTCGGACAGTCATCTATCCTTGGTCCAATAGAGAATTAAAATGAAGCAACACTCTGCAGCGTCAGGTGATTGAAATCGCCTGGATGGGAGAATCGGATGAGTACGATAGAGAAAGGTCAGCCTAGGCCGCGCAACGAACGCGGTTTCAGTGAAGGACCAAGAGGCTTGTTCCTTTGATCTAAGTTCGAACTCGTAAATAGGACCTGGACTTGAGGGCAAGCTTCCTGGCTGACAGGCTCTCTGTAGGTACGTTCCTAATAAGTCTATTTGAAGCGTGTTTCTACTGGTGAGCCTTACCCCGGGGCTTGCCTCAAAGTAGATAGTTGATAGAAAGAACCAAGTTACTTTTTGACCTCTTTTCTGATTTTTATGCCAACTAATGATCTCATACTTTTTCTCCAAGGGGAGGGGGAAGAGTACTATGTTTCACAGCCGATGGTTATTGTTCCGAATTTGAGACCCTTCCTCGGTGCCCAATACACAGAACGGGCATAAATTACGGATACAGAGGCACTTTTAGAACTTGCTTTTTGAGTGTGACGGAGGGGAAGCTCAAATCTCATTGCGCGAAGGAATTTCGGGTACTTGCGACCTTTTCCGCAGCAACCGCAACCGTTCAGTCTGCCATATGGACAATACTATTATTGATATAATCGCTCAAATCGCTGATTAATGTTTTTCTGAAGTGTGGGAATAGGAGACATGCAGAAAGTGCTTGCGAACCCGAGTCCCTAACAGGCTCCTTTTGATAGGACAGAGGTCATTTGCAGCTGCAATGCGTGACGACGAGGCAGGCCTTATCTTTCCGGGAAACCACCGGAGTACTTCGCTCAGAAGCTAGGAACCTTTCAATGTAATGCTGGATATTGTTCCCCAGTGAATCTGATTACCTTTAAGTTATTTGTTAAGTTAAGTTCGTCACTCAGTGTTTTTCTGGGTTTCCGTAATTGGGATTCCCTGTAGATTTTCTGCATGTCCGACAATGGAGCTGTCAAATTGCTCCTATAAACCCATTCACCTAGTGTCCCATATCACTATCTGGACGAACAACACGCATCGCTGGAACCCGGTGCTTACCTAGAAGTATGTTTTCGAACCTTTTGGCGTATCACGATCCCAGGATAAACATTTTTCGAATACCAATCTTCTATGATGTTTTCCAAGGCTCCATTCAATGACAGTGTCCGCTGTGCTTTCCTAATTGAATGTCTGAGGTGTGTCACATTGATCAGCGCCCTGGCTACCCGACAGGAGGCCCGTCGCGCGGCAAGAAGGCAGAGTCAGCGGACGAGTTGCAGCGCGTACTGTAGTGATTTCGCGTCAAGTTAAATAGAATGTACCATTGTACGTCCTACATCGCACATCACGCGCTGCGACTCGTCCGCTGACTCTGCCTTCTTGCCGCGCGACGGGCCTCCTGCCGGGTATAACGAAAATTATAGCGATTGAGGGAATGAAGAGAGCCAAAAAATGAAGACTTTCAGCAAAGATTATTATGCATTATGCAGCGGCTAATCAAATAAGCGCCGGTTAGTGAGCAGCAAGCAAGCCCGTACAACTCGTCTAGCTCCACCTCCCTTTTTTAGGATAGTCTTTGTTTAGAGCTTCATCGACGCTCGTTTTTGTTTGTCTTTACTTTTTTTCATTTTTAGCCAACTCGGTATTCACATCTCCATTATTGACCTCCGGAACCCCTCAAGTTCGACCTGGAGGTGTCGTTCTTTCTTTAGAACTTTTAGCTCGCATTCAAGGAGGATAATGTTGGAACTGATCCCTTTAGGCTCGCAGTTGAGTTTTGCTTCAGTTCAGGAAACGTCACTTTCTTATTGATTACAGCTGCTTTGAAACACCTCGATGAAATTATTTCAAAACGGTTGAATTGAAAATGTGCTTGATAATTGTTTGATTAATTAAAGTGGTGCTTCGTCTCATGGCCTCTGGCCTCTCATATATTAGCAATTAAGCGGGGCTGGAGTGATGGCGGGTTTTTGGCCTGAGCGGGTATGAACTAGTCTAACCTTGAGGAAGTAAACGCAATACAGGGTTCTTGCCGCGATAGACCGCATTAGTGTGAGCGGCCTTGCCTACTCCTGAACAACAGGAGTGATTCCGATTTTTCGGGTAGAAATTGCAGGACACCTTAGTAATTCTTAAATTCTTGCACAGAATCAATTCATCCTCGATAAATTATCACATATCCAAATATATCTACACAGACACTCCTGGCAGCAGCAATAACAGCAACGCCGTGGAAGACCCGATGCGGTCATCGTTTCGAGAGGAGCACAGGAAAGCCAAGTGACGGCTTGAGAATTATTTCTGGCAGTGGCATGTTCGACTCCATTGGCAGCCGTGAACTGATGGAAAACCTTCGGAAAAACCATGAGAGCACCGTTTTTTCCTCGAGTAGCGCGAATTTTTGTCCTGAAAACGGAGAGCTGTTAAATGAGCTAATGAAACGAAGCACAAAGGTGATAGCATTTTTCAGTTCTAGTACTTCCTCCAACCCAGATAAGGTGCGTATTTCAATCTGTTCGCAGAAGTTCTCTAAGGCAGTGATCACGATGGTTGGAGGGCGGTGCGGTTATGATGACGTTATTGAGTGTCATTGGCGAAAGATGCTTGTAGGTGCTCCCAACAATACCTCAGATACCTGGAGGACCTACTCCAACATCAAAACCGCACAGCCCTCCAGCCATCGCGACAACTGTTTTCAGCATATTCCACGAGTACAATAGTGTTATTGTTGCCCTGGAGATAGGAAAAGGAAGTGTATGCTCGATCTTTGCAGGGGTACCAAATCCTGACTAGTACTGAATGGAACCACGTGTGCATTCTCAAAGGCAAGAACCTGGATAAAATGGGTGTGGAAGAGCGTTCAGTAACGAAGCTAGAGGTGGGGAGGGGAAGTGGAAAAGGGAAAAAAGCAAGAGAAACCCCCGATTACGCCTCGAATAAGGACCACCTTTATTTCGGCCACATCTCACCTTAGGATGAAAAAGGGACGTGTTGGACGAGTTTAGTGTTGAGCTTAGCTTCAGCTGCGACAGTGCCAACGACATTGAACCGCTGCCCCAATTGCACTCATGCTTTTCTCGCAGGCTCACGTGGTAGCCGTCTCAGAAAGTTGGGCTTGCGGACGAGGGTGTGAATTGCACGTTAACTTTCTAACGCCTTCGTCGCGCACTTCCAAGCCGCACAAGGGGCGCGGCATCGATGCTTGTCCGCCTGTTTACTATCGTGGGGACAGGGTTAGCCTGCCTGATCCCGGGCCCTGCCTTAAGCCATACCAGGAAAGTCATTCTTGCCTCGCTTCCTAAGAGCAGGTTCCCGCATATAGCAAGGTTCCTATATGGTTACCAGAATTATGTTTTTTTTTCTGCGCGCTCCTCCGAATTCCTAGAAATGAGTGAAAAATTTTCCAAGAGCGCACACTGAACGGTCAACACGTACACTACTTTTAGTATGCTGAAGGGCATCTGGCATCCCATTGAGAACAGTGCGAAATCGGATTGAAATGAAGATTCGTTCATGGCATGTACCGGAAGGAAGTGTGGTTCTTTTCTTGTAGGAGTGCCGCGTTCATTAGGGTCCGGGATGGCATCGCTGCAATTTGGGATGCAGTGAGGGGTTTGTGGTCGAACTCTCCGAAATTCTCGGATCTTGGTTGGTCTTTACAAGGTGGGCCTAAGTGACTTGAGCGCCTTAGTCTTCTTTTGCCAGTTTTAGCTGAAACGTGCGGTGAAACCTACTTCAAGGCGTTACTGTCAACCCAAATCGAGAATATGGAATCCATTCTTGGCGCTGATGCCATTTGGTTCAAACTGAATGTGCCAACAGACAAGCCAAAAAGATGTCGCCGCAGGGTATCAAGTCATGGACCATTTTCGCCATTTTTTACACCAACATAAGAGGGCGGAAGTGGTGTAGTGGCAAGTGGCACGCTTACCACGCGAGCGGTCCGGGGATCAAATCCTGGGTCGTGAGTCGCCCGGGCCAACCAAGCCTTCCATCCCTCCGGGGTCGGTTAATTGGTACCAGACTTGTCTGGGAGGATAAAACACTGACTTGTACATCGGCTGGCCCCCGCAAGTCATTGTATAGGCCACATCGCATTCAAACGCCACTACGAATGTACAAATGGAAGTAGAATGCGTGCCGCATCCCAAAAAGGGATTGATCAACGGCAAATGCTTTATCCTTTATCCTTTTTTAACATAAGAGGGCCGCTCAGAGCGCCATTGCTTTAGGATCTCCGCCTGTTCTCCACAATCATGAATGCGGGCACAACCTCAAAGACCTTTCCAGTTAGCCCCTCTGCCTCACAAATTTGTGCAGCGTGTTCAGTAAAGCCTTCACGGACCACTCCGCCCTTCACGGGCTTCAGCCTCTCAGTTGGTCACGGAATGTGCCGTCAATTCGTAAAGTGCATGCTTAACAACAATTTATGTCCACTTGATGTGATTAAAGGAATCTTCCACGGAAAGAGTGATCATTTTGTCTTGTGTGTAGGATTAGTATTATCGAAACTAACGCTTATGTTCCGTTCTTTTTGCTATGCTCACGAGCAGGGTGAATATCGGTCGAGGAAATCCTCGACAGGGGGGTCGTACCTGTCGGGCTGGTCCATGGGGGGTCGTACTCTTGGGGGTCAGTAACAGAAGTGGTATCATGGTGCAGATAGGTAATAGGGTATAGCGCAGCAGAAAATGAAAATAACCCATAACGGACGGCCAGTGTATTACGCCACCCAGGGTAGGGTTTATGTAGGCTTATGCGAACAGCAGGGTTAACACGGGTATAAAGTAGGTGTCCGTGTATCATCATTCAAAAGAAGAGATTTTCGTTGACGACAATGTTCATAGCCCGCCTTTCCGCTCTAAAACTAGGGTGCAAAGAATGAATGGAAGCTGTAGGTGACATTATCGAAAAATGCGAAACAACAACCCCGAGCAAGGATGTGGCTATATTTAGGGGAAGGGGTCTCGGGACGTGCGAACCATGGGTAAGCCACCCATCAAATAGTAAACTTATGTAAATTAAGACAAAATGTATGTAAAATTTATTGTAGGTTTGTCAAAAATCCCCAGTCGTCCAGGTCCTGGGAAGATATGTTATTCCACATTGCTGAGAGTATATATGGGTATATTAAGATTGCTAGAAACATTCCAAAAACAAAAGAAATAATCGTGCGCCACCTTGTGGCGCACGCCGTCCGTTATGGGTTAATTTTCTTTGCAGGTTCAGTCGCTCCATTCCTCCACCTTCATGAGAAGGGCGTATTTGAAGGCAGTACAAAGAATGAAAGTGCATCCCCGCAAAGAAGACTGCCACATGTGCGCACGCGCTGCAAAGGCACCTCCTCTGCCTATCGCTCGCTCCTTCTCCCTTAATACCTCGCTGAGAATGACACTGTTGTTAGGGACCCTGTCGCAAAAACGACAACCGTGAAGGGAAGCCTGGGCAAATGAGTTGTTTTTAGGTTGTAAGAGTTACGAAGTGGTTTATTAATGCTCCTGTCAACTGGTAATGATCATATGACACCTTCGAATCGATTCTGCAACTTCGAGTGAGGTCGGATGCATGGCCTATACTCAGACAAAATTCGATGATGACGATTGCCCCTTTCCTATTGCTTATGTTGGGAGGATGTTTTCTAGACCCATTTCAAGCGTTGCCAACAATTACACTTGCAATGGTGAAGGAGGGAGCGGATCGTTCTCGTATATACTCGACGCAGATATCTTTCAACTAGGATGTAGAAGAAAGCTAAAAGACCATCAGAAAGCGCAAACCTTCCGCTTTTCCAAAACTATCTTCACTTTTTCAGGATCTCACGTTTTAAGAGAGATATTGCTCTTGAAGTGGCAAAAACTCGCGTGAAAATTTCAGCGTCCTCGACGTTTACTCGACGAAATTTGAGAGACCCTATCTTTCTGCATGGAAGACTTTCAGAGCAAGTGGCACATCTTGAAAACGCGAAATCCAGCTCTATCTAACCCTACCTCAAACTGCTTCAAAGGTTATGAAATGGAGGAATGCAACCTTTTCATCGAGGGTGTAGATTTCGACGGTTTTTTTTCGGGATTTCAGCAAATCTGACCCAGTGACAATCGCGCCGCAGCTGCCGTTGAATCGGCCGTTGATTGATACACTCGGCTGTTTCGATATACTCAAGCAGGAATTAAGATTAAATCGCAACCCCGTGCCTTCAGGATTTCTGTGCATTTCTGAACGAACCTGACTTTGAGGTCACAAAGTTAATGCCTCTTTCCTCGAGTCGATATTTCAGTAAATACACAAAAGTGTGCAGCGATGAAAGACAGTGCATAGATGACAAGATGAGGCGTCCATAACATTATTTTGCAGGATTTTTTTTGATTTATTTTGCAGGATTTTTTTGATTAATTAATTGAATTAATTTGCTCTGTTTTAGGGGGGGGTCGTGCCAGGATCTCGATTTCGGGAGAGGGGGGGGGTCGTACT
>MU872845.1:0-13297 GCA_036418205.1 Ostertagia ostertagi | reverse complement strand
CATTGGTAGTTCCTAGGATGTATTATTTCTGTGTGGTGGGCGGAAGTGGTGTAGTGGCAAGTGGCACGCTTACCACGCGAGCGGTCCGGGGATCAAATCCTGGGTCGTGAGTCGCCCGGGCCAACCAAGCCTTCCATCCCTCCGGGGTCGGTTAATTGGTACCAGACTTGTCTGGGAGGATAAAAACACTGACTTGATCGGCTGGCCCCCGCAAGTCATTGTATAGGCCACATCGCATTCAAACGCCACTACGAATGTACAAATGGAAGTAGAATGCGTGCCGCATCCCAAAAAGGGATTGATCAACGGCAAATGCTTTATCCTTTTTATTCAATTTACATTATGGAATATCGGAAGCACGGTCACCTTCTTCCAAAACTGTATCTGCTAGCAGTATCCCTGAATGGGCGCTGGCGCATTGCACAGGAGTGGTGCGCGCGCGTCGCGCCATACGCTGAAACCATGTGAAATTAACGAAAGACTGCGCCGGAAAACTACGTGTTGCGCAAGCACCTCTGTCTGTGGCGGGAACATGGCAAACGCGCCAGCCAGTAATGAAGTGCTCACCCAGACTCCCACACAAGGTCGTGTCAGTCACCTCGAACTCAAAAAATAAAATAAAACGAAACTTCACTTCGCATTTGACCGTGAACAAGTTTTTGTTGAATATTTAATGATGATGAGCATAATAGAAACATTTAACAAAAAAAATGGAAAACATCTATAATCTACAACCCCTTACAGAGCCTAACAATCCTCTAACTTTGACTAGCTAACAGGAAATATCCATTTGCTCTGCTGAAAAACACAAATCAAAAGTAATTACAATATTCAGAAAACATTTCACTGGAGCAGGCACATTTCTATATAACCTACTTCAGTAAATCATTGCTATGGACCTATAGGAATAAACATAACGAAATCGTTCAAAAAAATCAACAGTGAAACAACTTAAACAATACCTACTTAACTATTTTGCTGTGGAAGAGTGGCACTCCCTTTCGAGATGTTCATGGATCAACGACACCTGAATATTACATGTTTTAAAGACATAGCGCTCATACAGAAATTCACTTCATGACAATTAATTCAGGTCCACACTCATATATCATTCTTTTCTTAGAAAGGCTTCGGTCGTTTTGTTCTTTAGCTGGAATTTTCACATGACTCGCTCGCGTCATAGCTCAAATCAAATCAATCTATGTAGCAAGAATAACAAAAAATGTAATATGAGCAAAACTGAGAAATGGAAGTTTGTTGTCGGGAGCAAGGATGCGAAGAGCCACAATCACAGTCGACCGTTTGCTGTCCCAAGATCAGCTGATAAAAGGGCTGCTGAGAAACTTGAGAGGATAGTCGCCGGCGCGTGTCAGCGAAGGGCTGGTTGCTAGCAAAGTATGATGAGACTGGGTTTTTTTGACGGGTTTGATAGTTTCAGTCAGAAAAGATACGTAAAATTAGGAAAAATAAAGCATCGAGCGTTCATCTTCGTCGTTTCTGGGTGATGTGCCAGCGGCTCATTGTTTCGCAAAACGAAACTGTGAACAAAGTGTGGTGGTTAAGGTGGTGTTTGGGGTGTCAGTGGGGGGGGGGGGCTGGAAAAAATTCTTTGAAAGCGGTAGGACGCTCATTGACCCTAGGATCACAGCATAGGTCGTATACCGAATTAATAGGCGCATTGTTGCCAAGAAATTAAACATTGCAGCAGCGCTCGAGCGCGGTTGCGGTCCAAATTTTCAGGCCAGAGTGAAGCGCTAAGTTCTGAGCAGCATAATATGCGCGGAATGGCATAAAAGGTATGTAACCTGATAGTAACCAAACAGTGAATAACTCCAACCTTTTCTAAGTAGTTCTCAACATCTTTGCTGCTTTCTTATCTGCAAGCGCCTTCAACTGTTCTGCTACAATCTCACGTCGTTCATCGAGGAACTTCTTCAGCTCCACTGGATCCAAATCCTCTCGCTGTACTTGGATTCCTATCATTCGGCACTGTTGCACTATCTGTCTACATATGAACTGAAAAAAAAAACTAAATTACTGCAGTCGCAAACAGCTACTTTAGAGTGTGGATGAGTCAGCCAGGAAGTAAGAACGAAATGTGAAGCGTTCGCCATTGCTTGACCCTTTTTTTACGATACGCCACTGAGTCCCATTTGGGAACGTAATGACAAGTGAATACGATCTGTCCCATAAAATGACTTGTGGCCTACGAAAAGACTGTTTTCTATTCTTCCAGACAATTTGGCTATCAACTCGCTACCAATATCGACACAAAAGGGATGGATGGCTTGGTTAGCCTAACCAGGGAGGTCTTCCAGGAAATGCCCAGCTTTCTCGAAACGGTTTTTGCATGATATAGAGGTACGTGCATGGAACACAGAACTGTGGTTCATTTTTCCTGAGCGACCCTCTGAATACCAAAAAAGGAGCGAAGAAAAATTTCTTAAGGAACTGCCGTTCTTAACTTTCTTCACCAGTTTTTTTTAGCCAAAGTCTACGTATAAAGGTTGCTGATGGTCCTAATTATAGATATGATATAAGTTGTTTCCCCTGACGCTATTTTTCGCAAATTTTGAAACGCCCACACAAAATGCAAAGAATTGTCACTGCGAGGAAGAAGAAGAATTAAAGATTAAACAGAAGAAGACAGAATTTTAGAATTCGAAATTTTAGTACAATCAATAATTCAACACATCGAAAAGTGAACAGAAACTATTCGTTGGGAAGTAGTGCCACTTGTCTAGGCGCACGGTGAGGAAACCACATTGCGCCTAGACGAGTGGCACTACTTCGTACCTCCCATGCGAGGCCCAAGGCAACTGCATTGAAAGTGAAACACCCATACCTGCAAAGGTACTCCTTGCAAAACTTTGTCTCTCGACTTCACTTTGGCTATTTCATAAACATGCTTCACGGAAATCTTTCCAGCGATTTCATCTGCAGAAGATTCTAAATTGTCGGAACGAAAGAAACAGAGCATTAATAAGTATCAAATAAAATCCATGAAAAGTAATGGATAAGTACGCACCAGTATTTTGTTTTCCTCTCGCGATTCCAGCTGCCTGCTTCAGGAGCCATGACGTTGTCGGCGTTGTGCAAATCTCCAAATCGTACGTTCGATCAGGCTTTATCGAAATGCGTGTGGGAAGTGGTACACCTACAAGCATCACTTATAACTAATATTTCAGATGCAGCTAAAATCCCTAAGAAAGCACACGAAATAAAAAAGGAACGCCTCCGGTTTTACACAAAAGGTTATTTACCGACAGCACTCCCAATTTTACAACGCAAGAGTTCAAGGAGTTCAAATGAGAGATAAGTACGAGTAACGAGCAAACTACTTGGGTACTAGCACCACATTATTTCACGATTTGGATCGCTGCCGCGGCAAGCGCGGGCGAGTTGGTAGCACCTACGAACTGTGCTGAGTGTTTTCAAACCTGCCCACTGTTCGCGGCCACTACTGATTCGCCGCCGCTTAAGCCCCGGCGGGAGGCCGCCACCTTCAAATAGATAAGAATGGGGGAGCCACAAGTGAGGAAATTCACAAAAAAACACTCTATGAATGTACGCTTCAAATCTAGTTTGGCGAACAAAATGGATCAACACTACGCGTTTGATGTGACGGCTCTTTGTTAAATTCTTTGCAAAAGTTTGCAACATTCAATCCTCGTTGACCAAGCTGCGGACCCAACGGTGGGGCTGCAGACGCCATCTGCGCCCTATAAATAGGATTCAAATTACACTACGTTATAAATGGAAACGAGGGTGGAAGTGCGGTGTGTTGGCTAGTTGCGACGTTACCAAGCACAACTAGCCAAAGATCAAACCCCAGATCACACGCAGGATATGGTCAACTGAGCCTTCTCCTTCTGAATCCTAATTGCTCCAGAATTGTCTGGGAAGATAAAAACACCGATTTATACACGCATTACCCCTGCAGATATTGGTTAGGTCGTACTGAAATTTCACTATGGCCTGGACAAAAATAGAAAGGGTGCCCCTTCCCGAAGTGAAACTTATCAACGCCGAGCTTTTAATAACGTCCTCTTCCTTTTTAATGACGCACAAAGGAAACCTAAATAGCCCCAGATTAGAGAGATATTCTATTTAAGAGCAAGAGAACAGCTCAACTGAGCAAAACTAATTCTATTCTCTGGAAGTCCTAATTATTTACGTCTAGCCCTCTTTGTGCAGTTCGCAGAAATCAAAGAAAAAAAAGACTAATGTTTCTATTACCATTCCTACCCTACTGTGAGGACTAGAAATAAAATAGATACCAAAGCGACTGAACGCACAACGCATTAACTGTGACAAAAGATCTCGTCAACAATTCATCGCGCATGTGGCCTACGCAATAATGCTGCGGGTAGGGCCCGTACATAACTCCACCCGCCTCGCCATCGCCGTCGAAAACTACGGAAACGCCTCCGTTTATGGGCGCTAGCTTTGGAGTGGAGATGGACTTCGGTTGCTACGGAGATGTCCATGTTAGTATGCTTCGGCGTCTCGTCGCTGCTTAGGTTAGTTGCTTGCTCGAGGCCCCGGAGCACGCCCGCAAAATTGTTCAAACCCACTTTATATTAGTTTTCAGAAGAGCACCATGGACAACCTTCACAACCTCCTTCTTCCTTACACGTGCTACCTTACTCGCCATTGTTCTAAAACATGTATTGAGTTATTAAACCCGAAAAAGAACAATGAAGCGATTTGAAACCTCTAAAACAAGTTACAATGTAATAATAGAGCAGTAGAGGCATCATTAAACAGCATCCAACTACAGCAATAAGAAGCAGTGGAAAAGAAATTAAGGAAAGCTGATACGACAATTAAAGCTCATCGTTCTTTCGAGGAACTAATTCAAGTACGCAAATTCGCGTCAGCCTACTGCATACTTTTGAGCCTACAGTAACCGTGATAAAGAATATGTACCAATCGCTACGCATGAGAATGTGAAAATGTATCAGAAAGGAGGAAGGATAAACGATGAGGATAAACGTATGATTGGAGAATTACAAGGGCGGTATTTCTTATCGATTTGTATTGATCAGGTGGAACTACAGGCCACAATCTATTCACTATCCGGTTCATTAAATCGCACTTTGAGGAATTGACCATAATTGGATCTTCTACAGTTTAGGGGGACAGCTTTTATTTTTTCACCAGGAACGCCAGAGCTGGATGGAAGCCTATCTCGCTATGTTATGACCGAAACATCCCTCGATGTGCTCGGTCCACAGCCCAATATTTTGTTTTGGAGGACAATATCTAGACTGAATTCCTCTACTCTGAACAGGTCATCTTAGGTTAAATCACCCTAAGCGCTCTCAGAGATTCACATGGAAGCTGATGCATGGCGCACTCTGGAGGAACTGCTAAACCATAATAGCCTTCTCAATACATATCATATAGCTCTCTAGGCTCCTTTTGTGAAGCCTTTATGCGACTTTATGTCCAAATTTTGTCAGCTCTGGGCTTTATTCGATGGCATTTTTTTAGTTTTATCGATATTTTTAATATTTTATTGATATTTTCTATTTTTATTATTTTATTGTCATTATTTTACATTTATTTCTCCTTTATTTATTCTTTACGACTTTCCTGTTGTATAGCTTTAAACAAGTAGGTGTTCTCAGGTGGGTGAGGCGCTTTGTTGTGTAGACCTCTCCCGAAAAATTATCGAGAATGCTGGGAGGCGGTCAGCTGTTCAGGTGGGCTACGCCACCTCCAAGCTTTGCCTCTGTGAACTCTCAATAGACGATAAGCCTCGATTCTCGTTGGACTCCTAGGACTCGCAGAAATTTTTATTAAATTGTTATCTAGGCTGTCTATATCAAAAACTGCCGCCTCCGTTGTTTGTAGAAGGGCAAGTGTGTAAGTAGTCCTCTTCGGCATTTCCTGCTTGCCTAGGTAGTTTGACGTATAGTTTTTTGGTCTATTTTCTTGAGTATGTCAATTATTCGAAGACACGCCCTGCATCTTGGCAGTTGTATCTGTCTTCTTATTCTTTATTCATATGCCGTGTTGTACCTCATTGAGTGCAACAGAATGTGAAATATTGCAGGTCCTACTTGGTTTTTTTTTCTGCCTCGCGATCTAATGTATTGAGAACGATGTTTTTTAGATTTCCCTTTTTCAGAATTTTGAAGCATGCACCCCACGAAGCTTCGATTGTCGAAGTGTTATCAGTGGTGCGTTGTGTGCGGGCGAGAAAGGGCGCGACTAGTGAGCGCTAGGGTCTTTACTAAGGGGCACGATTTGTGCGATATGTAACGTAGCATTTGAGAAGATTGAATTCCGTTCGCTGTTTGTTTACCCCATGCACACAATGGTGTAATTACGGCGTACAGTGGTCTAATTGTTGTGGATTAGCTAAGCATTGGAGTAGGCAAGTTGTGTTGATCGTCCAAGCCCCGCCGTACCACTCCTTTTTCAACGGGTATTTTTGTTCTAGTCTCCAATCAACGGTATCGTTTTTTTCATTTTTACTCATTTCGGCATCCACAACATCGTTATCCACCGCTGCGGTCCCACAAATTCGATCTGGGGGCGTTGCTTTGAGATGAACGGCATTGTAATGGCATTTGGGAGGAAGTTCCTAATGTCAATGAAATTTCAGTGAGTATCCATGAGCTCTCTCAGCTTGTACTTCATTTATCGATTGTTGTTGAGTGCAGATCTAGTTTTCTGTTTATGGCGCGAACTTCTCTGCGTTACCTGACTGAAGTTCTAAAGTTATCTATTTTCAGATATATTTTCGCTGACTGGCGTGGGCGTCTTGGCTGATTGAACGTCTTGATTTAGTGCGGTTGGCTGTGTTTTCACTTTATTCCCTGCTCTCCGAAATTTTTTAATTCTTCTTTATAGGTAATGAAATCCTTGGTGCTCGCTCTGCTTGTCTGTGCCTTGGTCGGCACAGCGTTTTCGTGCGACAAATTCCAGAAATACATGGAAATGTTCTGCAAGTATCCCGGCGAGGCCAACATGTGTCTGACGAGCAACGGTAAGCTGACAACAAATCGATACTGAATAAAGATTGATAGATGCCAACCCAGGTTTCAGCGCTCTACTTACATAGGTTCGTGGCTGTGCAGCTAAGGGTTGGATGCATTCAATTGAGATTCCCTAAGATAAGTTGGTGGGGTTTCTTTCTGTAGGGTTCCCATATTGCTCGACTTGTGTAGGACGCGGTGGCAGCGTTGAAGATTGTTGCTTCGTAGTCTGGCTTCCATTCATTTTATCACGATTAGTAAGAGATTTATGGTTGGTGGAGACAGGCCAGCAAGGGCGTTTTTATTTTTTATTACTGTTTTTTATTACTCATTTTTTTATTACACACACCGAAGCCTTCATAGTGCAACGCTTTCCTTGCTGGGATGAAGTGACGCAGCAGACACTCGCTGGTTTGCGGCGCGGCCAATGTACTGTAGCGGAAGAGGTTGCTGGCAGGCACAAGAGCCAGAGCGCGCTATCGTCAACGTATCTGAGGTGTTGGATAAGCGCAATCATACCACGCCTGCGTTAGTTCACGATATAGCTGGCGCGGCATGCGCATACGGCGCGCTGGCTGTTCACGGTATGTCCCCATTATTGCTACACATCGAAGGGACCAGGTACTTTTTACACACACTGCCCTTGTAAATTCTGTGCTTTTATTCTAGCATTTGTTGATCAGTCATTCCGAAAGCTTCATGATTTCTATTCTTTCAGGTCTGCTGTTTCACACAAGCATGTCTGGATCGCTGCTATCCCGGAAAAGGTCATCGCATGGAACTGTGTACTGAAAAAGTCTGCTGAATCCTTTTGCAACGGATCTTTTTTTCTGGAATAAATGATTCATTATGACGATTTGAAACCGGTTCTCGCAAATTCAGCTACCGTATACCTTTTTTGGATCATTCAGGGTATTCAAAACGAGGGATTGATCCAAGAAGGCAAGATGCAGACGAGTCCACAGCCGTGATTTGACTTATGGTTACCCTCATTTCGGAGAGAGAAAGTCGGAGTGCAGACCACACATCGGTAAGAGCGACGGCCAGAAAAGCGCTTTTTCTTGGCCAGTAGTTTTTATGATGTCGTGGGTCTGCACTTGTTTTCTTTTCATCTCCGACTAGGGCATATTGTGTACACGCGTATGTGCACAATAGATTGTACCCCATAGAAAACCTAATTTTCTTGAGAGCCGGAAACTTTTGTTGCTTCTGCCTATACTATAGTTTAGAAATAGACGAAGGAATAATATCTGTGATACTTATTTGACATTACGACTTTTTTAAAGTTTGTGACAACAATTTTTCACTTTTTGAGGCGGTGCATAATAGATTGGACGATATGTATTGTGGTTCATAAAACAAGACCTAAAGTCTGCTCCTCCCACCTAAGTATGAGGGCAGCGTTCCTTCTTCTCAGTGAGCTTGGGACTGAAATCAGATTTTGAATCAGCGCATTATATGCAGCAGAGGCGGTAGAGTTTTCCACTCCTTTGTAATGGTATTTCTTAGCGGCTGAACATTGTCATACGCTTTCCCATCTTACGCGTCAGTATACCCTATGTATTCCCGATAGGGTTTGTATCAGAATTACATACCGGCGATGAAATAATGGGTTGTTGTTAGATTGAAAGTGGGACAGAGTGCTTCACGGAGTGTGGTTTGAAGCGTTCTTTTGCACGAAGATGAAGTGTTTGTTGAAGTCTCAAGAAACGAATGGTACCAACGTGTTGTTGTTGAGAATGTGATAGTTCTGGCTTCTCATTCACATAAGAATCAAAATGAATCTCAAGGCTACCATCACTAGAGGATGCCCACCACCATTAGGAGAATGCACCGATGTTGCTTCGAGGCACCAGTAGTGGTTCACTTCTGCAAGAGCGCCAGTTCGAGTGCCGTTAGCACGACTCATCTCCGCCGACCAAAATGTCATCGAAAGAAATTACCGTAGGGAAAATAGAAATGAGAAATTTAAATTTAGTATAAAGCTGGAAGTGTGCCCAGAACACTCCGCTGCCCAATTTCTGTTATTCTCAATCCTCGCAAGAGGGAGCCGCTCATGTCGACGATATTGAGTCAGGCGTAGTGTCGGCTTTATTTTTTGTCGAACTATGTGGTCCGATATTTTCAACATACGAGACACGGTCCATTTCAAAACGACAATCCCGCAAGCGACAACCGATTCATAGGCAACCTTTGTGGAACTCAATGCCAAATTAATCAAGCAGCGCCTGCCGCGCTCAGGAACAACCGACTTCTGTACCACCTTGTTCTTAAGAACAGTTTGAGAATGATTCTTGATCACAGTTGCAACTGTACTCTCCTGGGAATGAAGGGTTCCTTAGAGATTTGGAGATCACCCTTGTCAAGAAGAAGTTACGCTTCACTTCGAATCCAGTCTTCGTTTGTGAAACGCGTATACTTCACATAATACGTGAGTACATGCAAACTTAAAAAGCAGGCAAAAAAAGTCGGAAAAATGGAATATCTCAAATCGTCCAATCTATTGTGCACCGCCAAAAAAATCAATATTTCACTCTAAAATTTTCAAAGACAGTGTGTCTAACTGAATATTGTGTCAACATTATTTATCTACTTCCCCAGGAAATATATCAACAGCAGAATCAATAAAAGTTTCGGCCTCTCTCAAAAACTAAGTTTTTTATAGGGTGCAATCTATTATGCACCGGGGTGCGGTTATAGTCAAGCGAAGAGGGTTAGGACTTCAGAGATGAGCACGTAATCAGTTTTCTGGCACCATATCTGGGACGGTAGCAAAGTACCCTTAACTCGCAATCAGAAGTAACGATCGGAGATTCTAAGCAAAGAATAAAGAATGGAGAGTGCGATCCAGCCCAGATCAAGCAAGAGCTTCCTACTTTAGATTTCAGACGACAAAATATCAGGAAACGAATAAATAAGAAAAAAAAGGTTGCAAAAGTACCTGAAGATTATGGATCGCAGCTGCATTCTTTGATTCCTAACAGGTTGAGCTGGTCAGAGAAGAAAAAAGAGCACGGGATTGAAGAGGCGCAGTCACCACGTCTGACACGTATGACCCTCCAGTAAAAAGTCCTTCGGAGTACTTTTTACTCGTGGGTCAACGTGGCGTCTGCGCCTCCTCGACCTCACACTATTTCTTTTCTCTGCCTAATTACGAATTAGGTTTACAAGTTAACTCTCTAACTACTAATTAAAATGGTTTTTTTGGTTATGATCTAACTGTAGGTTAAACAAGACTTAATGTGTTGAGAAGCGCTCTGAACCTGTTATCTAAACTGACTTTTGGTCTGAGCTAATCTCGACACGTTAAGTCTGAATTAATGAAGGTTTGCTACCGTCCCAGTATGTTGAAGAATGCTGGTTGTTTTACAATGAACTCGTGCTGACTATGTCATTGTCTTGATGATCAACTATATCATATATTTGATTGAGACGTTACGCCATTCGTCAAAAGGATATGAAATTAGAAGGGTGGGTTGTGGCGCTGTAGCGGACTCTGATCGTGTCGTTCCATGTGGAGCTTCATTCCTCGCTTCGAACCACTGCCCCACCAATGTTGAATTCAAAGTTGAAACTCACATGGTCGTAAATTTCTTCTGATCGGGCATTGAACTCTGGATTTCACTCCCGGCCGTTTTTTTTTGTCAAAATCACCTATAATTGACGGTAATGCTCGGCATAGTGAATAATGGTCTTGATTGATGAGTCAATTGGCGTATAAATAGAAAATCGGTGGTATAATCAACATTTTCATATTGAACGCTCAAAATAAGTCTACCTGCTCTGCTCATGCTGGAGAACGAATTTTTTTTATTCAAATTTTATTTATAGTGATAGTGATTAGATCAGATTCGTATTTAGGCTGAGAATTCTCGAAGAAGTAGGCATTGATGTTCGTCACGACGCGCCATGCATCCGACTTCCATTCCGAATCATAGCGGCTCTTAATGAGCATTTATCTAGACTGTAGATTAAATGGATGTTTGAGCAATGCCCGAACCGTGCATTACTATCCTAAATGGGCTTAGTTTTGGTGTAACGGCCCAAAAATATGATGCACATTGACCCGTGTTTTCCTTCTGCCCAACTTTTCATCGGAGATTTATTTCTTGGTGTGAGCAAAAGGCAAACAGCTACTCTGCAAAACGTTAGGACCTTTTTTCATGATAAGGCAGACGGCGGTAAAATGTAAGCAGTGATTTGCGAAGCTACTGCCAAACCCACGGAAAGGACTATTCTCAATGAAACCTCACTATAGCAACCTCTTCTCCATGATGGCGCCAGAATCGACTTAGGTTTGTAGCTGCCATGAGGCGTCAATCCTTGCCCTATTTCTCCTTTTGGGAATCTGAATGTCGTTGATTTTATTGGCAGGTGCTTTTGTTAATGTGGGCCTGAGAAAAAGAGGAGAAGGCGAAGGGGATCTATTCTAGCTCGAGTGGGAATCGTATTTGTAGAGTTCATGCCTCAGAACTTATTGCAAATAGATTGTATGGGTAGGAGACAGCGTAGGTTCAGTGGGTATGCTATAAGTTTATCCGAGAGCACAACCCAGGCAGACGTCATGTAAAAGATTCCCTTTGGTCTTATAGTCCCCCAGAGGACAATCAGTGATGGCATTCCTCGTGCATGGAAATCACCCGATAAAGGTGCTAGGGCCTTGCAAAGTTAGCTGCAGCAGCTGCAGTGTCCCCTCCGCAGCAGGCTGTTGTCCTGCACTCTCTCATCTGCTGCGCTCTCTCGTCTCATACCCTCCTCCCCGCGCGTGTTCAGTCTCTCGTTGCCTTATTACAGGCCCGCAAACCACGCGCAGGGCGCGCAACAACCCTTACTGTAAGCACTTTCCGCACGATTCTTTCTCTTTTTTCTTATTCCGCGGTCATTTCGCACCATCCTTCGTATTTGTGCGCAGTACGCATACGCAGTTTTGATCCTGGAACTGCTTCTAAGGTGTAGTCAGAACTCGGCGCTATCATCGGATGGCTCAGTGCCGGAGCGCGCGATCGTCCATCACTTGACCATCGCGATCGGCCAATCGCTCTAGGCAGAGCGAGCGACTGCATCGCGCGATGCAATCGCAGAGTCTGACCGAAATCTAACCAAACTCCAAAAAATCGTTGCAAACACCTCCGAGGCTCTTGCTTCTGTGACTCTGCTTAAATGCATCAAGAATAACGCTAATTTAGGACCACTATCTGAAGAAATTCTCGTTTTAGGATTAAAATGCAAGGTCTTCTATTGAGTTTGGTGATTATTGGAGCGACAGCAGACCCTTTCCTGAACACCACGTATACCTTGGATTTGCTAAACAGAGCCATTGAAGATATTCAAGCACAATCGCGTGAGCTCCAAAACATTTATTTCTCTTTCTCTTTAAATTCATTCTCATTCGGCGATTTTGGTGCTCGCTACCCGAACCTTCATCCTTACCCTGTGTTATTAGTAAGAGAGCGAAAACAAGGTTGAGTATGGTTGATGGGGAAATATTTTCAAACGCAAGCTCTCTTCTCCTTATACCCAAAACAACTATCCCCGCACCCTACGAAAAGGAACAGCCAACAAGGCTGAAATTTGAACTTTCCTTCCCCTCCCCTTTCCAACAGCAGCGAAGAGGGCATGCACGCAGGAAAGGCGAGTTTGTCGGTGAGCATTGCTGGCTCCTTGCCAGCAGTCGATACAGCAATCAACCCAACTGATGTTACGCGATAGCTAACAATACTTTCCCAACAATACTTATTACCGCCGTGTTTTGAACGAGCAATGGTGTCATCACTAGTGGGTGATAGCCCTGCACAACGCGTGATAGGCCGATGTCAGACTCAGCGAATCGCGCGATTCGCAAAGTCTGACATCGGCCATAGAAGGGATTGGTTCACGCTCCTCCCACCTCCCCGTCCCAACCTGCCTTTAGTCATAGCCGAAATGAAAGCTTTCAGAGTATATTCCTAGCTACATCCTCCAGCCACTCCTACAAGCTACTGAAGAGGAAAAACAGCAGTACATCACTTTCATGAACAAGATCCGAGACGGACAAATTACTGTGCAGAACAAGGACGATTTTCGTCAGCACATGAACGAGGTTCATGTTTTTCTATTGAAAAAAAGCAGTTCAAGCATTGGTGCTTTAATTTGTAAGCACATATT
Source organism: Ostertagia ostertagi (assembly GCA_036418205.1). Classification (NCBI taxonomy): domain Eukaryota; kingdom Metazoa; phylum Nematoda; class Chromadorea; order Rhabditida; family Trichostrongylidae; genus Ostertagia; species Ostertagia ostertagi. The sequence continues at coordinate 161 of MU872845.1, read as the reverse complement.
CACATACCACTATTTCGGAGAACCAGAAGAAAATCGAGTACAGACCACACACCATAAGAGACGACGGCCAAGTAAAGGAAAGCCGCTTTTCTCTTGGCCGTCGTCTCTTATGATGTGTGGTCTGCACTCGATTTTCTTCTCGTCTTCCGAAATAGAGTATA
>MU872843.1:0-10124 GCA_036418205.1 Ostertagia ostertagi | reverse complement strand
AGGCGTTTATTAGCCAACAAAGGGCTCGAGAAATCGTTCGGCTAACTGCAACTTCTGCAACTTTCTTGCGTACTAACGAGTTCATTCCGATATTTCGCAGCAGGTCTCCCAAGAACTGTGTTCTTCACCCACGTTAGAGGCTGCGAGAAGCTAATCGTTTCCAGCTGCTTAGGAAAATAGTAGATTTTTGCTATTTTTTAATATCAAATCCTAATGGAACATCAGGCAAAAAGTGGCACCGATTTCGCTTGATTCAGAGGGGCCCCTCCACCACGATCTTGTCAGAGCGCTAGGACGCCAATAGGAGACTCACCTAAAAACATCGTTGGCACGACGAATGCACCACTATTTGCATTTAGAGTGATGCGCAGTAGTTCAACGTAACGCATACACAAACACAAGAATTAGTCACAGCAGGACAAAATCAAGACAAATAGTGTTTCATGGCCATATTTCAGAGTACATGCTCGTTGTATCAGTTCTAAATATCGAAAGTCCTCACATTTCTTCCACAAGTGAACCTCTACAAGTCATTACTACCATTTAGAAACAGAATCTATGCGGAACGCATCCGTCTGCAGAGTAGCCGGCGACGGTAATGTGGCAAATATTCCTGCCAACTGTGACACATTGATCGGGCGAGTGACAATCAACGATGCCACCAGTTCTACTGAGCTCTGGAGGCTGTACAACGTGACAACAATTTTTGGGCAGTTGTCGATTCAGAATACTTCAATCACTGGACTTGCTGCGCTCTGGAAACTCGAACGTGTGATCAACCTTTCACGTTAGTTTCTGATCATTGCTTTTAGGATGTGAGGAGGCTAACGTGCTGTGCAGTTTACATGCCATCTGTTCGAAATTGGGTTCGTCTCGTCAGCTCTGGAAACCGTATAATTACTTATGTTGTATCAGTTAGGTCGCTGTAGCGAATGCATTCAATATGCTTACAGTCGCACTCCACGTTCTCAATACAACATGACCCTTGGAGGCAAGCTTCGGGATAAAAGTGGTGTATATGAGAGCTACCTAGTGATGACTGAGCCGCGGATGGAATCAAGATGGAGAGGAAAACAAGAGAAATCATCGGAAATACGGCGAGACAGGGCTATAAAAGAAGATAAAACACGCGAGTGAGCACGCTGATCTCTATAGAGATAGCGGTGGGTGGGAAGCGTTGCAGCGGGTCGATGGTTGCAGGTTCGTAATGGATTAGCGCCCTAATCGCGCAATTTGGGCAACGAAGCTGGCGTGATCTATGAAGGTACGTACCCCAAAAATCCTCATGTGGTATCCTTTCTACTTGTCGGGCTCCCGGGGATTGCCTCAGAACAACTAGAAAACAAAACAGTCGTGTCCAGCAACTAGTGTAGCCAGGCTGAAACTGAGCAAGACAACCGATGCAGTTAAGATTGTGCTTCAAAAAAGGCACTTCCAGAACTGTATGCTGGCAGAACCGTCGTTGTAGGTGGCAGGTTCATTTCACCACGTCTAGTCTGGTACTGGATTGTTAACGGTTAATTCGATTCCTGAAAATGTGTAATGTAGTTGAGAACTTTTAGCTACAGCGCATCGCTTTGCCCAAATTGGAGGAAATGTGAGCCCCTTTCGGTACCCTGTAGAGGCACACTATAGAGGAGACACAAGTTAGAGGGGTTTTTATGTGCTCGAGTACATATTGATGTGAAGAGAGCACCACCAACGAGTTTTCGCATTTCCACCGACGTATGGTCAGAACGATAGTTTGCTCGTATTTGCCTCTTTAGGAGGGCGATTGTACTTTAAGCGCTCATGTCCTCAGGGGGAAATTGAAAGGAAAGAGTAACTCCAACTTGATGCCAAGACTGAGGGAGGGAAAGGGTTCTGGGGAAGGACGTGAGCAACCTTCATCCTCCCTGACGTTTCTTTCCTCTCCTGGCTTAGTCTTACTCGTTGGTGTCATCTATCAGCGGTTTTCTAATGCCCTGTTTTGAATCATCTCCCTTCCTAGAGACACGAGAGCCATTCTTTTTTTTGTTGATCGAATTCATTTTGTAATTAAGACACTAGTTTATCGAAAATTCTGGACGAACTGAGATTCAATGTTAGTGACAATTTCTCCCTTTACTAAAGATCACGCGATTAAGCAAACGAGACGGCAGTAGTAATCGAATCGAACGGTCGCCTGAAGTCGATTTTCTTGCAGTATATTCGCCGGATATATAGGTTTGTCCAGAAATCTATACCAGACCGTTTTTCATGAATGTACCTAAGCATTTACGCGAAGCCGTTCATCTACACTCCCCGCGCATTTCAATAGCACTTATACAGTGGTCTTCATAAGTAGAGACGCACCTCAAAAATAAAAATTAATTTAGACAAATTCACATAGAAGCGTAATTGTTGATGGGCCTAACACTCAAACTGACATACTTCATAAACATCTACGATTCACGAAAAAAAAGCAGCATCCTGCAAGTGTTTCTAAGCGCTTCAAGTATCACGTAGAAAACATCAAACGTTCACTAGGGAAGTGATAACAATTTTTTGGTGATCGATTAGTCCTTCATGTTTTTAAAAGACTTTAAAACTCCGATTTGACATAGATTCGACAGGCTTATTCAAAAGTTGCAGCTCCAAATGACTCCACGCCTGACTAATTGCTGTGTAAGTTCATTCATTCCTTCCTGAAAGTAAGTAAGTGTCTCGAACCAGAAAGCCAATATGTTCTCTATGGGGTTCACATCAGGAAGACAAGGAGGGCAATCCATTGTGACCATATTTCGTTCCTCCACCCATGCTTCTATTGAATGGCTCACGTGGATCGCTGCAACTTGTACTCGTCCTACAACATCACTTAACGAAATTTTCTAAGAATTTTTTTAGGAGAGGCGCATACTTTGGTCTAGTTCTTTGCCATATTGCTTCTGGTGAAGCGGAGTCGAGCATCTTTATGAGACTCGGTGAGACGAGTGTACAGCTGACATCGCACAACGTTTTTTTCTGGGCTGATCTCATTTTGGAAACTGGAGCTGGTAGGCTGGTTTGAACAGCGATAAGACTGACTGAATAGCTCAAGAAAAGAAACAAAGAAAAAAAAAGAAACAAGTCGCCCTGTTTTAAAATACGAATCTTAGCCTGCTCGGCTTCGAATAGGTGGGAGCCTCGTGGCATTTGATGTTATGACGCACATTTTTCATGGCTACTAAATGCTTTCCTGAATGGCGACTTTCTTCGGTAAAGTGTCATGTTTTGCCTGTTTGTGTAGTGCGTCTATAATTATGAAACAGGTCTTGTAGGTGTAAACTATTGAAAGACGACTGATTTTTCTCCGATTTGGTTGACAACTATTGTAGAAAGGGCTTCAGGCATTCTAATTACAATATTAACAAGCTTTTGTGCCAGCGTTGGTTTCTGCATTCTTGAAGGTGCGTCTACTCTTATGAAACGCACCGTATTACCACGAAAAAACCAAAGATTCGAAGGTTTTTGGGTTTTTGGAGCAAGTCGCAACACTTGCAAGTATTGTGCTACTTCCACCGTAGAATTGTCTAAAAAACATATGATGTTCGTACAATTCAGTGGACAGCCGGTTAAAATTATGAATAATGCCGTCATGACGCTTTTGGACGAAGACTGTCAAACGATGAACCAAACTGCAGGGATCAATAGCATGGGCAACCGTCGGAACTGTCCAGGTCTTAATAATCTTGTTTTTGTATTTTTTTCTTTCCGTAGAGCGTGATCAGAAAGTTAGAATCCAAATGGATCCAGATGCACTTTACGGTTCTCATGGAAACAGCGTGGACTTCATGCGCTTTAGCGCTCGTCCACACATTGCGATAAAAGTTACCAAAGATGAATTTTATATGGTGTTCTAGTCCACTTCATATGTTCTGCAGACTTGCCTCCAACAGACATCACCTGCTTCTGTTGCTGCCAATCACTCTCACAGAGAACGATCCTACAATCATGACCAGGTTTTGCTTCATATCGATAGGTTTCGCTACAAGCTCGGAGTTCCCAGAAAGTAGGATCCTCATGCTACCTGATTAAAGGCAGTAGGTCGCAGACAAGCCGATGCATATACATATTCCTCAATTGTCGCAGTGTAAAGAAGAAAAAGTGTTTGCGAAAATGGGGAAATCCAAGGAAACCGCGTAGAAGTGGTCACAGGCGCTTAGGGAGTTGTTACCATGAGAAGATCGAGGATTGCGGATGAAACAAGAAAAAATTATATAATGGCAATCAATGTTTTGCAGTGCGCTGTAAGATTGATATCGCTTACGTCGCTAATGTGAGTGCCCTTGTATTAAACCTCTCACAGTATAACGTGCGAGGATCTCTCGTCAATTCAAAGGGATTTTACGGTAAGCCTAATGTCAAGAGGAAAATGGGCCCTATCACGAAGGAGAGCTCGATTCTCCGACAAAAGTGACAATCCAATTTTTTAAGTCGAAAGGTACACCGGCAGAAGTTCAGCAGAAGTCTGTGTGTGGTGGCGATCGCCTTCGGATTGATATTTGTGGCGCAAGGTTGTTGGTCACGGCAAGAGAGAGTAGCGAGGCGTTTGCGATTTCGGATACATCGACTTCGGATACGTCACAGAATCTCACCCTGCGTGGGCCAACGGGTCAAAGTCCTAACTGGCCGGATTTGAACCGTTCCTCTTGGTTTGCTTTTTACTTTTGCTGCACCGCTTATTTCCTCAACTTTCCTTTCCAGCGGCGCTGTTTTATCGTACCATTTCAATGTGCTGCTCCATTAGAGGAAGGAGTTGTTCCGAATGAAAAAGGAAATTACCCTTTCTTGAGAGGGTGCAGATCTTACAGTTACACAAGATGTACAAGCTCTCTCTAACAACTGCCTGGCGATCTCTGTGACAGCCATTTCAAACAGATATAAATTGTTCTACCATCAGATTAGTTGGACGGTAAGGGGAGAGAAGTCAAGTTAGCACTATTTCTTGTTTGCTTCAGATATCACAAACTCATCCTCAGAGTTGTACGATCATTCTGGAAATGGAAGCACCTTATTTCTTGCCTTGTTGTTTCTCGGATATCCACAACTATAACTGTGTATTCCTTGTCTTAGTGTTCATTCTACCTGTACTCAGGAGAGTTGAAATTTCACGATATAATGCCAGTTTGTTACCAATCACGTTATGTGAACGTCCAACATGTGCGTACCTTACATAAGGAATGTGTCTCTTCCTATCTTATCTTCAATGAAAGTTTACCAATTTGCTGAAAACTTATTTTATTGTTCACGGTACTAGGAAACAAGAATCCGTTCAAAAACTTCTCCTCTCGATGTAGAGTTCTGATAATTCTCTGATATTGCCAGCTGTTTTGTTCGGGTGATTTTCAGTTCTTGATAAATTCAGTTTCCCCCGCTGTATTTCTGTTTTTTTTTGTTTTGTGTTTGATATTCAACATGATGCACATGCTTATTCAATAAGTGATATAATCAGAAAAATTCCGAAGATCCTCAACGGGGATCATGTTTGACTTGATGTGGAGGTTGAGGGGCGAGGGCTGTAGTAATGACTTGCTGCAACACTATAAGTGCCGCCCTCGGATGTACAGAAAATTTTGGGGAGCAGCAGTAATTTGGCACCTTGTAACATGGGATGAATATACCTCGTTGAGCCAGGTTCCGCCAATCCTCACGTACAGACTCGACGTTGTTCTCAAAGAATCGAAGAAGAGGAGAAGGAACAACTGTGCGCAGCCAAACTTGGACTTCCAAGGTAAGAATTTTTTGCAGTCTCAGAATCGTTTCTCTTCCACAACGTGTCGTACTTGCTCGGATAAGCATTATTCAGATGGAGCGTGACAAGCACATAGAGGTCAAGGGACTTCAGTCTGACCTCGCACTTTTTTGCTGGTGGTAGGCAGGCGATTAATGTGTACTAGAGCTACATTGTACTAGATGGACGTATTGGTGAAAAGGAAGGTGACGCAAAAAAGGATATGAGTCTCAAGAAGCACAAGGATCGTGATGGCCTGGAGATCTTTATCGCATTGTGAATGAACTAAGAAAACTAAAGAAAAGTAAACAATTTTGTTCAAGAAATAGGCTTTTATAAATAATGAGAAGTAGAGCAAATTCGATTGGATTATTTCTGAGTGCTCATTCCAACGCGATAATGACTTACGGCTTGGTAAGATAGAAACTGCCGGCGAACTTGATAGAACTTGATCTGAACGTTGGCTCTACATATTACCATAGAAGAGTAAGGTCAATCAAGCAAATTCCTTGGATCAAAAAAAAACAGCACCAGTGATTCTGTTACTACGAATTCAGATTCGATGTATTGCTCTGCAAACAAATGGAATCATCGAGGGAGGGTGGGGTGAGCATGTACTATAACCGAGTGCACAGGGCACTAGTTCCAAGCATATTTAACAGCGATTTCCTTCGGCGGTCTTCTGCTGTGTTATGTTAAGTGTATGCGGAGTAAGCGCAATTACCTTTGATCTAAAAAAAAGAGTTACTTTACTGACGAGAGTGTCGTGTGTATGGCTGATCCCTGAAATAAAGAGATCTAAAGGGATGAGAACCTGAGCGCACCGACCAAGGTGCAAATGGCATCTAGCGGGTTCTGTCTTTCCTCCGAGCAACCTACTGTCTCATTTAAACTGTCTGACATTGAAAACGATAGTCAGCGATAAATGAGAATGAAGACGTTATCGTATGCATCCATAAACTCAATGTTCCCCAGTATTGAACAGTTTCAGTGCTTATTGTTTCAACATCTACACTCAAAACTCCATATTTGAAGGGCTTTCTGCATCATTATATTACTACTGTAGAGTTCATGCTTCAAAACAGTGACAAATGGTCATTTCGTGTTCCGAATTTCCAATAGAAATATTACTAACAGTTCCTTCAATGTGATTCGAGATGAAATGCCTTTTAATAGCTCGTCAAAAGCTACAATAACGTCCACCTTTCTTAAAACCTGCGCGTTTGCTCTAGAACTGTTAGCTATTGCTTCCGTACCAAACAGGTTTTGAAAGGGGAAGACTTATCAAGCCTATCGTTTCGACAGAGTCGTCGTTTCCAAAGGCTGAATGAATTAGCGAAACATTCAAAATGTCCAACAATCTCCATTTAATCAAATCCAGGATTACGATCCATGGAGTGGAATTCCCAGGAGTGGATCACTCACCTCATTCCACCAGCGCTGATAACTTTTCAACAGCCTCCCTAGTCGTAAACACCTCATAAATAGTGTACGGCCTGTTAATCTCACTTACTCTATTGTGTGGGTAGAAGCACTGATTGTGAGGGGCTGTTGAACGAATCATCGGATCTGGCGGAGTTGAGCTGAGTGACCCATCCCTGATTATTCACTCCGTGAATTGTTTCCTATCCGCTCGACAGGAAGGAATCTCATACGCTCTTAGGTGTTTGAGAACGGCGAGTTCATCGAAACGTAAGGCTCAGTAAATATTCTACCATACAAAATTTTTCTGACATAAAGCAATAACTAATTATAAGTTTCATCCTTACAGAAGATTCTCGTCAGAGGAAGCAGCATTTTGCTTAGTTTGATTTTTAGTTTTATTTGTAATTTTTGAGAGCTAAGTCTTAATAGTTTGAGAAACACAGTACAGTTTATAGTTAGAAAAGCCCGTAGAAACAATTGCCCGCAGGGTGACAGTTTATGAGTAAAGCATATTTTATGATTGCAATCGGAAGTGGAAAAATTCAGAAAAAAAATGAAAATCTACTGGATGTTAAACGCAATTACTTCAACAAACGATACGGAAAATTCAGAAGAATTGCAAAAGATACTTCCATACACAATATGTGTCCTGATAGTTGACAAGGAATACACGCTGATGATAGTCAAGAGAACTATGAATGATTGCGTAACGTCCTGCTCGCAACACTTCTGATATCAAATGCAGAAAAAGGCGTCGACCATGTAACTTTCTTCCGAGCTTGTGAAACTGCAATGGAGTAAAGGCAGGAATTCGTTTAAATCTGAAGTTCGTGAAAGTTCGAAATTATTTTCCTTTATAGGCAGGGCTTTGAGTAATCCAAGTTTTACGTCGATTGGGGGATTTTAGATTTGGTTACCGTGATATTAGGATAACCAGTTTAGCTCCGCCCGCTACCGCGCGCATTGATAGAACTGACAATCGATGAAGCTTTAGGTTTCACCGCTAAATTATAGCTGCTTCGTTAAATGTATTACTGTCCGTTGCATAGCTGCCCATCTTGGCTGTATCTCACTGTTTGATAAGCGCAGTGAAGTGCACAGCTAAAGTGATGATGTAAACAACCACTATGCGTCGAGTATCGAGGTAATTTAGCGGTCGAATATCTCAAAACGGAATGCCCAGTATTCATTATCATATTTATTCGAGCATCCCATTCATCCTCAAGAACTCTAGAAGGTGTAGCGGTCGAAAGGTGTTTGAATTACAACGCTGATGAAATGATATTGAAATGAAAGGCATTATCTACAATCTGCTCTCTATTTCTCTATTTCAAGTGCTCTCTACGTTCGTACGCATATCGTTATATCAGTCCTCATCAGTCGTTATCACTTTTTGACCCCCACCAAATATGTTCCCGTCCCACCCCCTATATCATATCCCAAAATCAGCTCCTGACGACCACTGGTGCCCGAGCTATGAATTTCCGGTCAGACAGACAAACACACACACACACACACAACCGCTTAGCCGATTATATATAGTAGGATTGTTTTCTTCCGCCTTGAAAAATCGTTTTTTAGTTCGTGTTGCTTGCTATCCCATGTCGGTTGCTTGGATTTGGCTGAATCGCATCGGGGCCATCTATGTAGGGACCCACTGTAAGGATAACGAAGCAGCTAACTTTCTCGCTGCAGAACAGTACTTCTCATATTTTTGCTGCAATGTACAGGGGGTGCAAAAGTTATGGTAACAAGAAAAAGTGATGATATCAGTGCGGTTAGAAAGACACAAGTGGTCTGAATTAATATATCTTTGTAGGAAGGTAATCAAACGTTAACATTTCGGTAACATTACAATTTCCAGTAGATAAGCTGTAGCCAATGACACGAAAAACCCCACCGTTCGTGCAGGGGCGCCTAGAGACTACCATCCTTTTAGCCTTAGGAGTCGATGTCCTGATTTCGAAAATGGTATTCATTTTCAGCGCCGGTGCCACGTAGCGCCAACTGGCGTCACCTTGTCACGACACTTGTTTTCTAGAAATTGGGTGTAAACTCCCGTAACGGGTCGCTAGCGAATCGCTCGATACGCTTAGAGCTCAACGTGAGTTTGGTCACAGGGGATTTCCGACAATCGAACCCGGTGCACCAGCGAGTCGAACGATGTACCAGCGAGTCGAACTAGGTACCAGCGACTCAATAGTGGCGGGACCCAACGTTCAAAGGAAGCCCGCCACTTTCAAACAGTGTCACGTGACAGTGGACGCTGTTTGAAAGTGGCGGGCTTCCTTTAAACGTTGGGTCCCGCCACTATTGAGTCGCTGGTACCTAGTTCGACGCTGGTGCATCGGTTGATTCGCTGGCGCGAAGTTAGATTCGCTGAATGCTTAAAGAGTCCTTCCTCATCTTCTTCAACATACTCCACACACAGTGAACAATTGAATATAGAATGGGAGGTGTCAGCTTGTTCGCAATTATTCCAGTAGGCTCTTTTGTCGATAAGTTATAAATGAAAGTTGACTTGTTGCGGTAGGGCTTACCTCCACGTTTATTTGACATATGACAATATTGTCTCCAGAAAATACGTTGTCGATGGCCATCATTGGGATCAGATAATACTCAGGACCTTCGTTGTCCATTAACAGATTGTCGATTCGCGTACGATTTACCATTTTTCTGAGGAATGTTGTGAAAGGGATATTTTCCACTGCTCTTCTTATGTAGCTTCCTGAAAAGTTGATAAGTAACTCTTCACCAAGTACCGTTTTAGATGCGCTCTGTAGATATTATAGATTTTGTTTTTGACGAAGCGAAGGATTCACAAATAGATTCTACTCTTCCACTCGAGCAGTTAATACATTATTATTACTTGAAGCAATCCTTCCCGGAAAATTCTTGCTTTTTCCCATCCTACTTACTATAAAGCGCTTCGTCTGTCGTGTGTCGTTCTGTCGTTCTGTCGTTCTGT
>MU872841.1:3834-17046 GCA_036418205.1 Ostertagia ostertagi | reverse complement strand
TTCTCTCTGAAAAGAACTTTGTGAGCGTGAACGCTTCGAGCTTCGCGGGAGCCGAGACCACAAATAAAGTTGACCACGGATTCGAAGCGGGAAAATGTGAATTTAAGAGCTCCTTGAGCACTTCAATTTCCCCAGTTTTGCCTGGATACACTCCTCGATGAGTTCTACAATAAGCAGCAGGAGCGATCGCAAAGTGAGCACACAGCTCTTTCTCTGATAAAGCGTTTTCATGCTGCTACCGTCCAGTATAAGGGCTAATATTCCGAACTAATTAGTTATAAATGCTCCACCATTTGTGTGCATTGCATAAGTGGAGGATTTCCTCATTTGTGTACATGCACACCGTAGCTGAATAGCGTTAGAGAAATGAGAAATCTCGAAGAAGCTTTAGCAATTGACGCGCACTATAGTCAGAGAAGGCTTTCAGCTTCTCATAAAATTTTCGATGATAACCTAGGTAAATCATGGAAAGAGGAATACCAGCCACAAATATGGAGACCAAACTGCGGCGTACTTTCGAAGCAAGTTCTGAGCGGTCAAAGTTGCCCAGAAAAGTGGCAAATTGAAAGCTGTGGCGCCAAACTGGCGCTAGCTGGCAACTGTGTCAAGGATGAATGTCATATTCATGCCGGGTCACCTACATATTTACCTCCATAGGCAAAAATTCAGGGGGAACATGCTGTGCGGATTGACTCAGCTGGCCTCATATACTGACACCGCGTTACCTGCCAACTTTAGCCGCTTTCAAAATAGTTGGAAAGCTCACAGAACAGCTTTAGTCTTCCTCTTTATCACCAGCTACTTTAGTTTACCGACATCGTTTTTCTCAGGTATCCTTCGAACTCCATGGGGAGTCAAAAACTCTGCTAGTTAGGTAACACTTCGGAAATTTCATTTTGGCATCGCTATCTCATGTATTCGGCAAATAGATGTCGAGATTTGTAGTGTTGTTATCATAGAAAAATCACTGGTGAATTGGTCATTTGGATGCCCAGCGACTGTTCCGCGTGGTTGTTTTTGTAGTTGAGCTCCAGAAAACTATGGGAAAGTTATCCGGAGAGAACACAAAAAGGAGTGCGATGGATAATTTGAAGGTATGGTTCGGTATTTGACTCATAAGAACAGATATCGTACATATGGTTAATGACTGCTTGGAAGGTATGGTTTTGGTTGCAGTTAACAGTACAAGCTCTTCATAACTTGATTATTCGGCGTATTTGAACTGGTGCTATGCATCTGTATACGACTGATTTTTCTCAATCATTTATCACGATAACACCAATCTACGAAGTGAGACATCCAGTGACTTTGGCTTGCTCAACTGGTCTTCGCTGTCTTCCATGTCAAGGCTCCAATTTCCCTCACAGGATACCTTCCTTCTCACGGAATATCCCCACAGACTTTCTCCATAAGCATCGGGCAAGATCATCCGGACCTGGTCGCACAGCTGACCAACCAGACGATAGATGTAGGCATTCTTTCTCGAATAATGTTGCACCGCTGGTTTATCTGGTCGAGGTTAACTTTCTATGTTAGAATTGATCCATACCCAGCCTACCTGCAATTCTCATTCTTTATGGTCTACGTGATACTGTTGAAAAGTGATGTGAAGAGTAGCCGTTATTTATCAGAGCGCTTCCTAAGCGACAAGTTGGCAGTTCTACGATTTCTATAAACCAGTTTAGCTCCGCCCGCTACCGCGCGCATTGATAGAACTGACAATCGATGAAGCTTTAGGTTTCACCGCTAAATTATAGCTGCTTCGTTAAATGTATTACTGTCCGTTGCATAGGCTGCCCATCTTGGCTGTATCTCACTGTTTGATAAGCGCAGTGAAGTGCACTAAAGTGATGATGTAAACAACCACTATGCGTCGAGTATCGAGGTAATTTAGCGGTCGAATATCTCAAAACGGAATGCCCAGTATTCATATCATATTTATAAAGCATAACTTTGTGTTACGGTTTGTGTATCTGTATGTGTGTGTACTGTATGTATGAAATGTGTGTCTGTGCTCTTCGCAAATGAAGGTGGAACGAGGAGAGGAAGCTTCATCGGGCCCGATTAAAAACCGATAACAAGATGGGTAGACTTACAGGATCTTGACGATATCAATGTATTTGTAGCAAAGGGATAGCTTGTACGATAAGACTCCATCGTAGGGTATTATAAAACATCCTATAGTTAGCAAACTCGGCTCTTCACATGGTGCTGCAAGTCGGGCAGCTGGAGGCAGTGGCCAGAAGAGCAGAAGGCGAAAATGAGGATGGGTAATGCCCTCGAACCAAATAATACCTTCATATCATGATTGTTGTGTGCCTTCTAACGTGTAATGAAAACACCATTGTGTTGCCAGACTGGCACCTAAGTCACTTCCAGGATAGGTAAGTGGTGTCACAGAGGGAGGAAAAGGGTGATCATAGCGAGGAGATTGAGAGCTTGCGCAGGCAGAAGGGAAGGTCCGGCTCGGTTGATCGGGGGGGGGGGAGAATTTCTGGTTTCCTTCGTTTACGTGGACTATATATAATCGGCTAAGCGGTGTGTGTGTGTGTGTCTGTGTGTGTGTATGTGTTTGTCTGTCTGACCGGAAATTCATAGCTCGGGCACCAGTGGTCGTCAGGAGTTGGTTTCAAGATATGATATAGGGGGTGGGACGGGAACATATTTGGTGGGGTAAAGAAAGTGATCACAACTGATAAGGCTGATAAAAGGCGCTAGAACGCAAGTGTCGCGAAATTCATAGCTCGGGCACCAGTGGTCGTCAGGAGTTGGTTTCAGGATATGATATAGGGGGTGGGACGACGGAAAACATATTTGGTTAGGAAGACGGACCAAAGAAAGTGACACCATGATCAAGGGTGATAAAAGGCTCTACGATTCGCAACCGAGTGTCCCCGGCGAAAATTGCATAGTCGGACCACCGTGAGTTCATCAAGCGGTTTGGTTTTCAAGATACCTGGATAGATGGGGGTTGAACGGACGGAACCACCCTAGTGTCGTGGGGCCCCTCCTAGGAAAGAAATGTGAATCACACCAACTGATAGCGCGCTGATAAAAGGGCGGGTAGTATCGCAAATGGTCGGCCGAAATTCATAGCTCGGACACCAGTGGTCGTCAGGAGTTGGTTGGTTTCAAGATATGATATAGGGGTGGGACGGGAACATATTTGGTGGGGTACAGAAAGTGATAACAACTGATAAGGGCTGATAAAAGGCGCTAGAACGCAAGTGTCGCGAAATTCATAGTGCGCGCAGCAGTCGTCAGGAGCTGATTTTGGGGCATGATATAGGGGGTGGGACGGGAACATATTTGGTGGGGGTCACCAAGTGATAACGACTGATGACGACTGATATAACGACATGCGTACGAACGTAGAGAGCACTTGAAATAGAGAATAGAGCAGATTGTAGATAATGCCTTTTATTTCAATATCATTTCATCAGCGTTGTAATTCTAAACTCAAGCACCTTTCGACCGCTACTCCTTCTAGAGTTCTTGAGGATGAATGGGATGCTCGAATAAATATGATAATGAATACCTGGAAGCATTCCGTTTTGAGATATTCGACCGCTAAATTACCTCGATACTCGACGCATAGTGGTTGTTTACATCATCACTTTAGCTGTGCACTTCACTGCGCTTATCAAACAGTGAGATACAGCCAAGATGGGCAGCCTATGCAACGGACAGTAATACATTTAACGAAGCAGCTATAATTTAGCGGTGAAACCTAAAGCTTCACGAGTGCCACGTTCTCTAGTGCAATGCGACGTCCATTCCAGAGAACGAGAGATGGCGGGCTTTTGATCGAAGAGGGTTGGGTAGGGGGTCGGTAGGCTTAACAATGGTTTATTATAATTATTGTATTTGAGATGCATAAAACTCAACAAACAATTTCACTTTCACCAGTTAATTTTGCTAGGAAGCCGTGGTCCACGGTCGGGACAGTCCACGGACTTTGTAAAGGTGCTGTGGGCGTGTTTGAGTTTATAAATCTACATAGCTCGCTGATGGAAAATCGGTTATATTGGAAAGGAACGCGATTGATCTACAATCTGCACTTCTTCTGATTTGTTTCTATTTCAAGTGCACTCTCTACGTTGCAGTGCAATAGCTGAAACTATACAGTCCGTACATCGGAGTCATGTATCACTTTTGACCCCACCAAATATGTTCTGTCCCACCCCGCGCTAATTGCGATGTCCAAAGCTGCAGGCTGCCTGACGACTTGACTGGGTAAGCGCACTATGAACTTTTCGCTGAAATTGTGTTCAGGCTCGTATCTACTCTATAAGTCGTATATCACATATGTACCTTCCCACCAAAAATGTTCCGTCCCACCCCCTATATCATGCCCCAAACCAACTCCTGACGACCACTGGTGCCCGAGCTATGAATTTCGCGACACTTGCGTTCTAGCGCCTTTTATCAGCCCTTATCAGTTGCTATCACTTTCTGTACCCCACCAAATATGTTCCCGTCCCACCCCCTATATCATATCTTGAAACCAACTCCTGACGACCACTGGTGCCCGAGCTATGAATTTCCGGTCAGACAGACAAACACATACACACACACAGACACACACACGCACAACCGCTTAGCCGATTATATATAGTAGGATCATTAAGCCTTGAAACTGTAGAGCCAACATGACCTGAGCCCGAGTGAGCTCCAAACCCGACCTGCCATTATTATGTTCCTATGACTTCGTTAACTGGCTTTCCAGCTTAACTCCCGGTGATGGAGAGTGATTATAGTGGTCAACTAATCCATAGGCGGCCCTAGCCTAGTTCCAAAGACTCGGCTCTAACAACCAGAGCCCAACCTCCTTCGAATTTGACCCTTCTTGGTTCTTGAATGCTTAGATCCTGGTGGCTGTCCTTCATCTAGTATTCTGCCGATCCTGTTAAGGATGACTCGAGTGAATAGCTTGTAGATTACAGACAGCAGGCAGATTGGGCGATAGTTGCCAATGTCGTCCAAGTCTCCCTTCTTGTACAGCAACACGGTCCTGCTGGTTTTCCACGGAGTGGGTACCTTGCATTCCGACAGGTAGCGCGTGAAGAGTCGAGCCAGAGTTTTGATGATAACTGGCGGTGCATTCTTCAGATGTTCCGGTTTAACCCTGTCGAGACCGGGTGCTGTACGATTCTTCACCGACTTGATGGCGTGTCGGACTTCGGAAGAGAGAACTGAGGGACGACGTATCCATCCTCTTGCAGTTGATAAGTAGGCAGATGGACATGGCTATCGAAGAGATCCGAGTAGAAGTCGTGGATGACTTTCTCCATTGCCCTTCGGGATGCAGTAACTGTTCCATCCGGACGTCGGAGGCAGGTCATCTTGGTCTTGTAGCTGGCAAAGCTTCGGCGGGCATTGCGGATGCTCCTCCCAGCCTCTGCTGCTTCAGCTAATACTGCTGCTCTTCGCTCCTTGAGATCTTCCTTTATCGCCTCTCTGCATAGCTTCGCAAGCTCGGACGTGAGTCGGTGATTGCCTGCAGCTCGTGCGGCTCCACGTTGGCGTATCAGCTCGAGAGTTTCCGAGACAGACGTCCCTTGGTGACTTTCAAACTCTCTGCCTTCCTGCCACTCTCGTGAAGGTGTTCAACGAGCCGATGATATTCCTCGTCGATGTTTTCGATAACGGAATCCTCCCATGAGTTGACAGGCAAAACCTTCGATTGAAGATGATGTGGTCTATCTCGTTATGGAACTGTCCATCAGGTGACTCCCAAGTCCAACGAAGGTGAGAGGGCTTCTGGAACTGTGAGTTACCATGGATGGTGTTGGTCGACATGATAAACTCGACAGTCTTTCGCCCTGCTCATTCCATTCCATTCCGTGAGTACCGATGTGAAGTTCTTCAGCCGTTCTTCTTGGGCCAATCTTAGCGTTGAAGTCGCCGACGATGACCTTGAAGAAGGTATGATCTTCCCTGTAGAACTTCTCCAATTCCATATAAAATGCTTCGTGTTCCTCCTCGTCGTAGCTGGATGTTGGTGCGTAGGCGACGAAGATTGTCAAAGCAGGAGTTGAACCACATCTTCTCAATCTCAAACGTCCGATTCGGGTCGTAAGGCTTTCGTACGAATCGATGTTTATGGCCAAGTGCGTGTTGACGAGGACACCCACACCGCCAACGCCTCTGCTGTCGCATGTTCCAAGGAACAGTTCTTCTCCAGTATCGAAAACGGCGTGTAGCGGGCGGTGCCTTCTCGTCTCGGTCAGTCCGATGACGTCGTACTTGATCTTCCTGGCTTGCATCATCAGATCTTCGATGTGAGCTTCGGATGCAAGCGTTCGTGCGTTGAAAGTACAGATCGCCATCTTAGTCCTTCTTCGTTTAGGCAGCCTATCCGGGCCCTGAGATTCTAGCAGCCTCTCCCGAGCGGTCCTACCCAACGCTGCCGTATTGGGGGCTCCCTCAGGTTCAGGGGAATGAGGCCCATCCATATTGCTGTTTTCGGCATATTGAAGGCACACGAGTAGCTTGCCAGGCTCTGTCGTGTGGGCTAGGATAGACCTCCAGGTAGTTAGCCACGCTATCCTGGAGCGGAACAAGGGGCTTATTTTTTGGAGGCGGCCCCGAATCGCCTCCCATGTACTTCCCAGTCACTTGAATGCAAGCTTTTGGCTGTGCCGACATGCAGGATACCAACCGCACACACACAGAGCGCACCACACACGCAAGCATGCATGGATACGCCTGAGTGGAGACAGCTGGTATGAATCAACACAGCACTACAGAAACAGGGAGTCCATCCCCTGAATCCACCTGCGTCTCAGGGCAAGTACATGGTGGCTTTTGGTCCGCGATTTACCCCCTATCCGCCACCTGGGGTCGCGCCACGTAGCCTCGCCACCAACCGGCTCGAGATCTTTCAGTGAGAGAGGACCCTCAGTGAAAGAGATCCGTGGAGGCGCCTGCATTGGGACAGGAATTCTTGTTCGCTCGCGCGATAAATCGATGTGTCCACTATGTGGTACTCAGTGATCTCGCGATCGAGTGATTGTGGCATAACCACGAATTCTCCTCCTTTATCACTCACAGAGACACGTATGGTACCGTTTGATCTGAACTCACCTAATTCTTTGAAACCTTGCCATTGCTTGTTGTTGCAGCGCATTCGTCCGTTCTGAGTGAAGAACGGATAGAATGCTGAAAAACTTCGTAATTTGACATCCACTTCCTGTGTGGGTTCAGTTTCCTTGTAGAGATTACGTGGAAACGGTACAGGTGGAAGTGACCTCTGGTTTGTTGCAGCATTGTTTTGCGACGATATTCAGAGCGCAGTAGATCCCGCAGCCTCTGTAAGGCTCCCACAACTTTAAGGACTGTTTGAGCATTGATGTTTTGTGCAGATCAAAAGGATGGGCTGAGACTGAGAAAGTCGAGCGCGTTAGGGGCACGTGAGCGTTACCAAAAACAGTGCCTTTGTCGTCTTACTACTACTGCGAGCGTTAGTATCATCAAGGCGATTGTTAATGGATGAGCTATTCCCAACGTTACGAAAGTTTTCACGATGCTCTCCCAAAAGTTTATCATATTCCGCACAAAGGAATAGATTTGGCAATAGACCGAATAGAGAAGCAAATCAACCTTGACCCACCCTCAATCCTTCTCCAAGTCACTCAGGAAGAAGACGTCGGCATGCTTGTTCTTTAGTATTGCATTTCATTAACGTCGAGTACAATACATATTGTTTCTTCTTAATCACCACACTCAAGACAGAACGAACAATTCTCAAGACAAGTGGATGATTATCACTATATCCATATATCACTTCGATCTTCATATTCTTAATGAAACGCGGCGTGATGCCGGTCGTCTTGCATCTTTGGAGGAACCGCAAGGACTGACGGGTGATAACCACCTTTTGGCGAAGCGACAATGCCTCGCGCACCAGAGAGAATTATTGTAATATACGTCGTTTAATAGTTCTCCAAGTTCTCTCTTCATAGAACCTCGGCATCGTTGTTGAATTCTGTGTTTTTCTTCTGCCAACGAGGTTTTTAGGTGACAAATTTATTAGCGGCCTGACGTTTCGACCCGATCGTCTTCCTCAAAGGCCTAAACGTGGCTCAAAGTTTGAGAAATGCCATCTACACCGCCAAACGCCTCTTCTCCCTAGCGTTTCTGACGGAACGTTAGGGATACGACCCGAAAAACCGCGAACGAGGGAAATAAACTCACCAGTCTGCCACCGCAAGAGCGGAATAATGCCGCTCCAGTTAGTAATGGTTAGTAAATGAGACATACTGTGTGTCTCATTGTTTACGACTAGCTCGCAATGTGATGTAGACACACTTGCAGCCGTTCTGAACATGTTCTTAATTCTGATAAATGCTTATCTTTATGATCAGAACTATACGCTACATGATCTGTGACATAAGATAAATAACTACTGAACTTATGTACATAGCTATAAGAAGAACACCCGTCAAAAGAAAAAGTTATACGATCTTTTCCGAATCGATAGCGTACCGCGCACCCGGATCTGTTAAAACGCCCGTCGGATTCAAAAGCATATCAGAGGAAAACATGAACGACCCCATGAGCATTTGACTCTTCTTCCTCGACGTAATAGCGGCAAGTTGACGCAAGCTGATGTCATAGTTCGAGTCAACCACCATTCCGTACAACGCGGTCTTTCTGCAATAAAAGTCAAAATGGCAACGTCTAATATAGCTTTCAGTCTTACGGTTGAATGCCGAACGTGACAGCGTAGCGCTACGTTATACATGTGAGCGCTGACAGGCTCAACACGTTATACCTGTGAGCGCTGACAGGCTCAACACGTTATACGTGTGAGTGCTGACAAGCTATGGTAAGTATACCATGAAAAGCTGAGTTGGAATGAAATGGTGCCCCGGTAGCGTAACTGGTAGCGCACTTGCCCGGATTAGAACCCGAGAGGTGCGGGTTCTAGTCCCGGGTAAGCGTGCGGGTTCTAGTCCCGCCTGGGGCGAAAGTTTTGTTCACAACCCAGCATTCTTGTGAAACATTCGCAAGGCGAACTGCGGCCAAAAACAGCAATTACCAACAAAAACTAGAGTGGGCTTTCGCAATGTGGGTTTATCCACCATTAATGATCTATTGTCATTTGCATCACATTGCGAGCTACTGTCGTAAACGCACATTATGTCTCATTTACTAACCATTACTAACTGGAGCTCTTGCGATGGCAGACTGGTAAATTTATTTCCCTCGCTCGCGGTTTTTCGGGTATCCCTAGCGTTCCATCAGAAACGCTAGGGAGAAGAGGCGTTTGACGGTGTAGATGGCATTTCTCAAACTTTGAGCCACGTTTAGGCCTTTGAGGAAGACGATCGGGTCGAAACGTCAGGCCGCTAATAAATTTGCACCTAAAACCTCGTTGGCAGAAGAAAAAACACAGAATTCAAGAGACAAGAGAGTTATGGAGAGACTGACGCCATGTTGAACCCACCAACAGGTTCTCGAGAAGATTTCTTGCTGATTTAGGGGAACGTCCGATATGCGTCTCCATGTCGTTAATTTCCCTTTTCTTGCCCATTTCTGTTTCAAGCATATGAGCCTCTAGCCTCATAACTCCTACTAGAAAGTAGGTTTTGGGCCTTCAACGGCACTCTGAAATCAGAGTCACAGCATGTGTGAGAATCGCTCCAGTAGTAAGCAGTCAAGTAAAACTGAGGTCTACATAAATATGTCAACTCTTTGATTCGAAGGCAAGAGTACTTCACAACCGTCCCTGATCTTTTTCCAATCAAAAAACCATGGGTTCCGATAAAAAAGTGACAAGTCCCCATGTGTTGGCACATTTCGTAGATAAAGGTGATGTCTATTGAGGTGAGTAAACCTTCTACAGAAATATTAGACAAATAGAAATCGAAACATCGCCAAGTATTCATAAATTATGGGACAACTTGGCAGCCTTGCTAGATCCAGAAATCCGCAATATTAGGTCAGCATCTTGGATTTTCCCTCTAGATGTGTAAGATTCAATGGCAGGCCGCAGCTTGGTTCTGCTGGGGCGAGACCTCACATTTACTTCAAAATGAATTAATGACATAAACAGAAACGATTTTTCAGGATGTATCAACGGAATATCCAGAAGACATCCGCCTACTCAATTTTGGGGAACAAATTATTACCGATACAAACGAGAAGCAAGTTCACTATTGGCTTAATCTAAACTGCGGGCGTTGAAGGGGATGAGCATCTAGTAATCGAACATATTAAGAAAAGCGTGTAATTGTGGCCTACTAGACACTTCCATACAAATACCGATCGTCACTATTCGAAAGGTGGGGGGCCGTAAATTAAAGTGTTACTAACGCGGCCACATGCTTTCCATCCCATCTAACGCGCAACCGGTCCAAGAGGCGCGAAACTGGCTTGCGATCGAAAGTATTCACCGAGATGCTCGCATCTTGAAAAGATTTCCCGCACGCGCACGTTCAAATAAACATAGCACTGGGCGAGCTTCCACACGCCCACACTGGTTGGACGCTATCCCAATTTCGGCACATTGTCAGATTTCGAGTTTGATCATCGTATTGGTACTACCGCAGGTGAAAGTAGAGATATTGCCCATAAGAGAGGAAGGGAATGGTAACTAGGAAATAGGGTGGTTCGCACGAGCTTACTGGCAACATGCTTCTTTGAAAGTACGGTAATGATTTCGAATTATGTCAGCTCAGACAGTAGCATAATTCTGCCTCTTTTTGTGATTTTTGAGCTTGTCGTTAGCATCCACTAGTGAAAATCAGCAGAAGGCTGCCACAAAGTTGCACCAAACGCAGAAATTTCATGAATTTTCAGTTATCTGCTTTCAGTAGTTTACTAGCAGTATTTTGAATGCGTAATTCGTTTCGAATGCATTGACCTCACCTCAAATGCGGACACACAATATACCTATAGATCTGACAGTAGTGGAAGCTCACTCACACTCGAAGGCAGAGCAACATCACCAGTTTGCCAAGTATGAATGGTTTACTACTTATTCCCAATATACTTGGGATGGTAAGAAAGTCCTGAGCCGATTTTTTGAAAGCTCCAGAACTTTCGCTTATTGATCGATACCTAGAATCTGCTACGTGATAGATTATCGCTGTCGATCATACTTCTCCGCAGTAGGTATATATTAGCCGGGTTGCCTTCTTTAACTTTAATCATGATGTCGATTCCACAAGAGCACTTTCGAGCGATCATCTTCAATGAATGGCGCTGCGGCACAGGAGCAGTGGAAACCGTCAACATTATCAGCATCGCATTGGGAAGGGACACCACTTCCATCATCAGTGCCAAGCTCTGGTTCGCAGGCTTCGAAGGAGGAGACACGGCTTCCGAAAGAAAAGACAAGGTTGGGAAGCCCCCAAACAGTGGAAGACTCCACCGTTCTCGGCGCTGTCGAAGAGGATCCGGAGGTTAGCACCCGCAGCCTTGTGATAAGACTCGGGTGCACCCATCCCACAGTCCTCGGTCCCCTCCACGCCCTCGCCACAGGAAAGTGCTGACTCGATGGATCCCTCATGTCTTGACCGATAGCACGCGGTTCAGGCGGGTACCCATTTGTCAGTTTCTCCTTCTTTGTCCGCACCGAAAGGAGTTTTTGGAAGGCATGATTACGAGAGATGAGAGTTGGGTCCTCTACGATTCTAACAAGCACAGTGCCGTGTGGCTCCCTCGAGGAGAAGACCCGCCGACACAAGCAAAATCGGACCTTCACCCCAAAAACTGTCTTCTTTGCTACCTCTGGGATTCGTGAGGAATGCTGTATTATGAGATGCTCCCGCAAAGACATACCGCTACCGGCAGCATTTACGCCAGTCAGCTCCAGAAACTAGCGGACGCTGTTCAAGAAAAACGACCGAGACGAACTTCTGTCCACCTACTCCACGATGACGCCAGGCCCCACATAGCTAAAGAGACCCGTGCAAAATTGGAAGAGCTGATCTGGGACGCGGTTCCCCACCCACCCTATTCCCCTGACATTGCCCTCTCTGATTATCACTTATTTCATCCCCTTAAGGCATTCCTAGCGAAGAAAAAATTCACCAAAGTTGAAGACGTTGAAAGAGCGGTCAGCGATTTCTTTGACTCTCAGCTCAGTTCTGGGAGAAGGGGGTCGCTGACCTGCCCATTAGGTGGGACTCTGTAGTGAGTAACAATGGTGATTATATTGTTGAGTAGATTCCATTGTACGCGGAATAAAAAAGTAAAGCACAAAAAAGTGTCAAACGGCTCAGGACTTTCTTACCATCCTGATAATTCCAGCGCAATGTAGCTCGGATAGGTTGGTAGAGCAGTCCCCAACATGCATCAAGGATATGGAAAACGCTCAATTTGGGACTAAGCCATAGAGGAAGATCCGAGATCGAAAATTTTTGCGATAAGTTTTCAATGTTTCTCTATACTACACTTCGAACAAAACCCCTTCACGCAAAAATTGGATTGCTGTTGCGCGGAAGCTCGCTTTATCATCATCACCCTCATCATACATCTGTTCCCAACTTACTTGTTCCGACACAATATTCACTCCAACAATAGGTAGCATTCACATGCCTTTAGACCGGTATCACTTTGAGTCCTAAGATTTGCTAGCGACTCCATGGTTTACTATCCGAGCAGTACGAGCAATGCACCACCGGTTTGGCACAAGCGATCGAGTCGCTGGTTATGGTTAGTCGCTGATTCGCTGGCGCATGACTCGCACGAATTGCTAGTGCTATGCCCAATTGTTAGCGAATCACGAATTCGCAGTCTGACACCGGCCTTGAACGAATACTATATACTGGACGACTATACTGGACGAATGTTCCATTTTCACCACGAAACTTCGTCAAAAACTTCGTTTTGCTTCGGCTAACTCTGTTTTCGTTTCAAAGGCTTTATTCCTGGTCATTTCATCACTCAACATTCATATGCTATGACCACAGTGCAGGAGCTCCCACGATATTAAAAGAAGGTGAACTGCAATCGCATAAAATGTGAATGCATTGAGATATGATTATGATAAATAAATTAAATTTTTGGATGTGCTAAACCGAGGAGCATTTCCCTGCTTGAACAAAAAATGAAATGATTGACCAACCTTCTATATGAGTTGAATGGAAATATAACAATCTAAATGTGTATTAAACAATGTGAGACTTCAAAATTTATTGCAAAAGACTCAAAACTTTCTACAAAAGAGATTGCAAAAATGAGTGTTTGCAAAAATTT
>MU872840.1:0-12539 GCA_036418205.1 Ostertagia ostertagi | reverse complement strand
ATCCTCATCTACTGGACCCCAGGTAGCTAAAGACGACTGCTCTAAGTCCTCAATGTTAACACCCTTTAGTCAAGGTGCTACTTTCTTTTTCTACTATGCGCCCTCTTGCCTACATAGCGACCCCGGGCCGCGGTTTGTACGAGACTAGTTGTGGTCATTGGAGCAGCAGGATTGCCTTGCGTTGGCGAACGGTCTTCACTAACAAGGGAGGTCTTTCGGACATAGAGCGCTTTTCTTTCTGCATGTTGTAAAGGCTCATGCGAGGAACACAGAACCATGATCCATTTTTCCTGAACGCCCCAGGAATGTCAAAACAGTGGTGAAGAAATGGTCCAGAGTTCGATCCCCGGTGATGACTAATTTTTGCAATATAGTTTGGCGCCCCAGATTGCCGCCAAATGGCGCCATCGTCGAGAATAGATGTCATTGTCGTGTTTTGCGGCAATTTGGAGGCGCATAAATTGCAAAAATTTGTCATCACGGAGGATCGAACTTTGGACCATTTCTTCCCCGCTGTTTTGACATTCCTGGAGGCGTTCAGGAAAAATGACCATGGTTTCCTCACATGATCCTCTACAACATTCGAGAAAACCATTCTGAAGAATTGCTCCATGCCCTGTAAGACCCTTCTTGGAAGGTAGAAGGGCGCAGGCGAGAACAAAAAAGCTGAGCGGTCAGAACCAGGTTCCACCGCGGTGTCTGCCCTGTTTTCACGCATACGGTCCCTTCCAAAGATCACAAAACACAAGCCCCTTTGTTTGACTCAGGCGGACGAGCCGTTGACCCCTCTGCAAATTTTAGCGCGTATTTTTGGCAAACTCTCAGGAATTTCAAATACCCTCCTTGCAACTTCGTTATGCTAACATTCCCATGTTCACGTGAAGATTACAAAATGTGGACGAATTAGAATTTGCATAGTAAGTAGCCTGAAAACAGTTGCGGCGTAATCCACGCTTTACGGAATTCCCACACCACTGTGGCGCTGTTTGCCAAGTTGCCGAACAAACATCATTTAAAAGCAGAGCCCCGGATCAAATTGATGTGGCAACCCACTCGATGTTAAAATAAGGGATGCGAAGGGGCCGCAAGTGGAGAAAAAAGTGAAAGAACGCGTCAAGAACACCGGAATTACAAAACTCCTTGTTCTATGGTGTGGAGAAGTCTAAAAGGCGGGCAGCGGGGTGCTAAGAGATGCTAAGAGATAATGTGAGTCGCGGAAATGAAAAAGGCTCCATTGAGAGAGAATAACATCACAGTTTAAGGCGTAATTTAGACTAGAGGGCAGCTCATTAGAATTAGGGTAGAGGTGGCCAGTTGGACTGGGACGAAAAGAAACTGAGAAGGGGCCAAGGACCCGACAAATGGATTCCTCCCTTGGGTGCTGATTTCCGCCTGGGTGCGATTCTCATAGGTGCTGCCCTCTTCAACGCTAACGCTCTCTCTGCTAAACGGCTAGAGACCTGCGGCGAGTGGTAACAGAATGGCATGATCCCAGCGTCTTTGGAGAATACGTTCGCTTAAAATGTTACGCATAGGCTGGAAGCTCCTCAGAAAACTTGCGCTTGGTATTCCTGGAATTCTTTCAACGGTTACTGCGGGAGGATACGTAACGAAAATCATCGTTTTTAAATTTGAAGCTATTTTCGCAGCTTAGTTGGTGAAAATCGATACTCCGATACCTCCCCCCCCCCCGTCTTGCCATGTCCCTTACCTTGGTTGGGCAAATGTTAACGGAGAATAACCCTGTTCCCGTGATGATGTGACTTGTCGCCGTTATAAATGCTTACAGAGAGAGCCTTGATGGTAAGAAACGTGACTAGAAGTACTAAAGCTTCAGTCCGATCACGAATTGTCCGTCGGTTATATATTGCTTACATAGAGAGAAGACAGATTGCTCGTAAGGAACGTTGACCTGGAAGGTAACTTCACGATTACATCAGGGCTACCGTAACCCAAAAATGGTGTGGCTTATTAATTTGACTTAGTGTTAGATTGCCGATACGCACCACACTAGCAAGTCCTCCGAATCTAGCCCAACTCCGTCCATTACCGGGACTCATTGAATTGGAGAACATCGCTTGAAAAACCCAGATTCTGGTTTGACTTCAGTGGAGACTCGATTCTTTGTTATATGCGATACCTACCCTCCCTTTCAAATAACGAGAAGGACGTCGGGTGCAGATCACAGTCGGCCTCCACAAAATGTAAATGTTTTCTGCCAATGAAATGATTAGCCTGTTGCAGTTGTATTCTATCAGTTGTCACTAATTACAACTATCATTTACCAAAAATCAGCTATCACTATGAACCACTACTAACCAGATTTACTTGGAGGCCGTCGTCACTTGTGGTGTATGGTCTGCACCCGACGCTCTTCTCATTTTTTGGAAGGGAGAGTACAATCACGTCGGAGGCCTGTCCATAGGTACATGCGCTTGCAGCGCATTCAAGCTCTAAAGCGCTTCCCATTAAAATTGTTTTCTCCGCAGGACGGTACGAAGGTCACAGTGGCTTAGCGATCTGTTAAATAATTCTACTACCGGCTCGTGAGCATGGGAACTAGTAGCACTTGCCACTACACCACGTCGGCCAAATATGTAAACACTGTCTCGTCTCAATGATTATGAATTTGGCTAAAATGTTGCCTCCGAGGGTATTTTACTTCCTAGGATACGGATACCAGTTCGCCGACTGCGAACGGCTGATGCTAGACCTCGCGAATCGCTCGATCCCTACTAGCGGATCGCTCGATTCGCAAAGTCTGACGCCGGCCAAAATATTTGGCTCTTGTGCCGTAAGAGCCAGACGCCAACGCCGAAATTGCCAAAATAACTTGGATTACCAAATTCGTTGGAGACTTGGTGTTGGGGTACTTTGACTCTGAACCATCAGGGTCAACCCTACGTTGTTACTATAATAGTAACCACGGGGGGTCGTACCTGGTTGAGTTTAGTTGAGTTTATAGGAGGAAGGGGGTCGTATCCGCTTCAGATCGCCGGTGTGGCCCTTAGGTGAGATGGGAGCGCACGGGAGAAAAATTCTCCGTTTCAGCGCGACGTATACCCCACTCCCCTCGTCGGCATTTTTGAAGGAAAAAGTGGGTGGAGTTTCGAGTGATACCAGAATTAAATACCATAACGAGGAATATGGTGGTCTAGGGTCGAGAAGGGGGTCCCCCTTTCATAAAAACATTTTGAAAAGTAACAACGATAGAACGGACCCTGCTCTGAACCATGAATATCACATTGTTTGGTTACGATTTAGCTTTTAGCCTGCGCCCCATGCGCCGGCGCGAAATTAGTGTGATAGCGCCAGCGCCTGTGGCGGAAAGCGTTTTTTCGTTGAATCGATGTTATATGTATTCGTGTCTATGAGTCAAAATACTCCAGAAGACAACTTTCTAGCCAAACCCATCGTTAGTACCACGGGCGCCGGCGCGAAACTATTGTGATAGCGTCAGCTCCTCTGGACCAGACGGCAAGCGCTGTTTTTCGCCTAAACCGGTGTTATGTTCGGGTTCTATGAGTTGAAGTACTCCAAGAGACAACTTCCTGGCCAAGTCCTTGATAAAACAATTTTGATTGAAATCCGGCTCAGTTTTCGGATTGAGGGCATCAAACGCTTAGTAGTGCACTCTTCAAATAATAATTTCAGGAACTCGACCGCATTAGTAACTTGGGTTGTAATTTTAGGTCGCTGGAAGAAAAGTCTGGCGCGTTTAGACCTTGGATTTTTTCGAATGGCTTGTAGCTCGGCGCATTCGCGAACCTTTTCGATTGGAGTAAAGACTCCACAAACCTCTGCCAATAATAGCTGCGTTGAATCAAGCCCGGTAGTGCAGAATACTGGAGCTCTAGAGACGATGAACCCGGCGGAGGTCGTTTCCGCATCATGTTGGTTTTTGAAGCATAACTCTTTGGAGAAGCTATCCAGGTAGTCGAGAAAGTGACAAATTATAGGCAAAAGGTCTACCGAGTAGGATGTTCGCAGGACTAATTCGTAGCCAATCTTGTCGAACTTCTGCAGGGTTGGTTGTGGAATGTGCGTCCGAGCTACCTGTCAGGGACGAGCCGGTTCCTTTATAATGAGGAATTTCGAGCATATGTGCCAGAGTTCTAGGAGTAGTTTGACACATTATCAGGAGTACTTTTTCCACATAACAGATCCACCTGGTTACGAAAAGCTAGACCAGCCGCTGACCTTATGAAAGTCACCTCAACCTTCCTTCAGTGAAGTTTCACTTTTGCAAAGTTTGTAGAGCCTGATCGCGGTCGATCACTTCACCAAAGGTTCGTATTCTGTAGCAAAGAATCCGTTCTTTATCGTACGTCGCAATGATGTCGGCCAAACGGTTACGTGAAAAGTCAGGTCGTTTTCATGGCATAAAACGAGCTAGAAAGCGGCGAACGACCCTTCAAAATGGTGCGTTGTCGCGGCACGCCCTATTTGAATTTTTGGGACTTTCCAGCTCTTCCCGTACAACAAGAAAACACAATGCAAGTGCGAGTTTAGGAGGAACCCTCTCAATAGATTTGTGCAAACGTGCTTCAACCAGAACGTTCGACTAATCGTTGGCGTTGTCCAATCTCCGATCACCACCCTCACAATCTTTAGGGCTCTCGCTATTCTTACAAAAGCTTTTTGAACAATTGCTTCAGACCATATTTATTGCGAATCTCAGCCAAGTGCGTCTATAATATCTTGACCTGCTTCCTCTCCATACTGGCCTGCTTTGAGCTAGAAAAAGGAAATCATGCAAATTTGCTCTTGGAGTATGCCGTATTCAAGGCTTCAAAAAATGACAACTAAATGATAAGAAACATAGCTAGCCTAGCTGTTAGATAGAACAAGAAAAGCTCTTCAAAACCACATACAGCTCATTGGCGGCTTGCTTGAATTCGTAACAAAATAAAGCGTTCAAAAACGAAACACCGAAAAGCGCAAGAACTTTCTTCACGACCTAATAGATTCTCATAAGGTGATCTCTGATGAAAAAAGTCAAATTCAAATTCAGATGATTAATAGTAAGTAAAATAACCATGTGCATCATATTTAGTTCTCTCTCCTCTAACGCTGATTAATTACCTTTTCACCCGTTGGAGATTTTCAATAATTTACTTATGAAAGCACATTTCTGAAATCCCCTGCTTTCAATTAACTTTCAAAATGAGTTGCCTGCAGGGCTGGCCTTTATACCCATTACTGAGTAATGTACTATCATGAGGGCGGAACGGAGCACTTGCCGCTAACCCTGTTCCCAGACACTACAGTGTCCATATAAACTCTCTCCCTCCCATCGCTGAGCTGAGCAGTCACAATTTCGCCCCATAGAGACAAATGAATTCCTCGCACGCGGCTGCATTCGATTAATTGGCTGATATCAAACCACTTCACCACAACAAATCCTCAATTCAGTCCAATCATTTCTTTATATAGAACGGGCTCTTAGTCCTAAAAATAGCATAGACAGAATGATAACGAAGTTATTCCGATGTGTTTTTCCAGTCCGAGCTCTGTAGTCGATAATGAGGTAGTGCCTGCGTTTCGTTGATAAGCCTACGTCTACTTTCTTCATTTACTGCCGGCTCGAGCCCGGCGATTTGGTCGCGTTGGTCGAAGACCACCCTCTTTCTCATCACTATGATTGCTTACGGACATCCTTCTACCCCTTGCTGCTGTCATTCACAATATCCCATTTGGGCAGCTCGTATTCGTGAAGCGCCAGCTCCATGAAAACGAATTCCTCACATCAATTTGTATCGAATTTTCCGCTTTCCCAGCCAATTTCCTAGACATGATCTCGGTTCTCGGCGCTTTTCCCCGAGCACATTAATATTCGTCCATGGACTATTGAAGAAGTCATTAGTTTCGAGATGCCGTCCCTTCGCGGAGCTCATTACGCTCATGAAATTCCTCTCTTGCTCTATCGTTGCCATCAATCATAGCTACATGTTTCGAGAGCCACCAGTCGCACGCTTGAGATCTCCTCAAGGTTCTCTTCATCTGCCTGGCATTTGTATTCCTTTTTTCCCTGCTGATTTCCTTTTCACTTCTATCCACAGCCTGTTCAAAGATTCAAAGATTTAATGGCTACTGTTTTCAGATGTCCGTGACGTCGTTTCTGCGACGGATGTCCGTCGATTCGGAGTCACCGAAGTCGAGTGCTCGGTCGAGTCGTGAGTCGCGCGAGTCGCCACGGAAGAGCATACCACGTCGGAGTCGCCTTGTCGCCAGCATCGACTCGGCACGACGACGTTTTTCCCTTCAGCACAGCAACGACAAGTGACTATCATCAAATACAACCGACCACGTTACGTGACCGCATCAAAGACCGCCTCGACATCAGCAGCCTGCCAGATTTCAATGAGGTGAGCTCTACTGGCATTTGCTTACAGCTGCGCCCAACATTCCACATCATTTTTCACGCGTTTGTGCTCTGGAAAAAGAGGACAAATATATGTTTACTCACTGTTTAGTTTGTTTTCTTTGCTTCAGTGCAGTTTGGTGGGTGGAAGTTTGGAGGGGGGGGGCTAATCTGTTATCTTGTCCTTAGCACTTGAAAGCACTCATTTGGGTTCTCGACGCTAATGTCTGGGGTGGGGAGGACACTGAACAAAGTGGACCACTTTCAGAACTTGGGACTGAGCCTTAGGGGGAGTTAGGGGAGCCACGTGAGCAAACCTTTGTTATGCTTGTTCTGAATGTCTCAGATACATAGCGCCGGCTCAGCTACACTAAGGATAAGACAAGTGAGCGATTCAGTTGAGCGCAGCTTTTGATGCAGGGACCGGTGGATCGTCATACATTCCATCGCATGTACCCACATAACAACCCCAACTGTTCCAACGTGATCATCAAACTCTATGAGCTCCACCACCTCTTGGGACTAGGCACGAAGCCCATTCCGCTGGTTCAGGACGCCTTTCCCTTGGTACGAAAATAAAATAAAGTATTTGCCGTTGAATAAATAATTTTGGGATGCAGGCAGTGGCCGGCCGTTGTACAATCAGGCGCACTATATCCCTCCAGACAAATTCTGAAACCAAGTACCCCCGACCCCGGGGCGGTGGAAGCGTGGTCTTGGACCTGGATGGATCCGAAGCGCGCCGCGGTAGGTAAGCGTGGCCACTTGCTTGCATCCCTGCCGGCCCTCCTTGGTAACCATAGAAGGCCCAATATGGAAAACACTTGGGTTCTACTTCGCACTTCTCGGTAGTTTTCAGCCAGTACTTTTCAGAGGGTCGATTACACGTATATGCGCTCTATTATGTTCGTTTTCTCCGGAGAACATAATAGTGCCCTTCCCCAAAAATCACTCTTTTTACCCTATTACTTATTAATTGTTGATCCCTTTGGCATTGAATTGGGAAATTTTGCTTTTGGAAGAGTGGACCGGTAAAAGGAGGGGTAGTCATGCTAGACCGAAATCTACTATCGATCCCCATGTATGCAGATGCGGAACAAAGTAGGAATGACGCCTTCAAAATATAAAAGTTGACTGATTTGACTTCTTGCAGTAGAGAAGTATTTTGACAGAATGTCTTTAAGACTTCAAAAAATGCTCTCGGGGTGTACCACAGCTTCCTCTGTTCCTATTCACAAACAAAATCCGCCGGCAAGGCTGCTTCATCTTCTGAGTTCCGTCCTCTCGTAGGCTCCTTTTTAGCGAAGCACTTCACCGAAACCCCAGGGGAAAGCCCACCTGCAATCTGCAATGGAGCAACGCAATCTAAATAATTTCTAGAAGCCTGGCTAATACATAATACATATTCGCTTTTTCATCAAGCTATCAACGGACAAGCCTTCACCATGTCCGTTGATGGATGTCCAGACCAGTCCATGGCCATAAACAACTGAAAAAAATTGATAGCCCTCTTAGCTATTTTCTTGTGCCGAATTATTTCGTGCCTTCCGTTTTGTCACAATCTCGGTAGATTAGTGGGTGGAAATTCCGCTTCGGGAGGGGGGCACTCCTTTTCTTGTCGTAGTACTATGAGAGCACTTTGATGTCCAACGGGGCTCTTACAACCTTGTGCTAGACAGTGTCCATACCCTGATTAGGATCATTTTTCTTTTGACCGCACAGCAGCCGAAATCATGAAACACCCTAGATACTCCCATAACGCGGTCTTATCCGACGTAATTCGAGATGCTTTCAATTACGGTCATGGGAACTCTTATCCTCATTCTTAGGTTAATACTAGAGAGCACAATGGAGTGCCCCCTTACCCTATTCTAGAGTTTCACCAAATTAATTCAATAAGTGGAGCAGGTGTTTCCATAGCGGCAACATCCGAAATGCTCGAGCTGCTATTCCAGGAACTTGCAATTTCATCAAAACCTGAGCAAATCCCATCTCCTGGGAAAAGGCGACATCTCCGTTGGTGAATTCCATATTCACGTTGGAGAACTGCTTTCCGAACACATTTTCTATAGCTATTGATTCTGCGTTCCAGAAGGCGGAACAGTCACAACTCTCTACTTTAGAATCGCCAATCAACTGGCGCATTTTGAAGTTAATTTCATTGTAACAACACGTTTTAGCTGATGGGTAAGTTTTGCTAGAACTCGTTAGTTTGTTGTTGCGGCAATGAGCGACCTCATTATCCAAGCATTCCATACCCGTCTCTAAAGGGCTCAGTCGCCTCAATCAAACGCGAGAGTGAAATACTCGGAACTTGCCACTCACTTCAGCCAGCACAACTTTCGTGCGATAACAGACGAAGGCTGTTAGAACTAGACACGTTTGTAACAACTGGTTTGACAAGATATGAAACTCTTTACGGCTTGTCACTCCTTTTTATTTCTCCGAACCATCAGAAGGGGCTGAGAGCTGAAGGAAGACAGCACAGTATACGGTCAAACAAACAACCCAGACCGTGTCAGGTTAATGATTCTTTCGGTTTCTAGATAGAACCTTGGAAGACAATAGTGCAGATGTGGTGCCTCCTATGCACCGAATGCCAGATACAGAGTCTGCGCGTTCCGCGAGAGTCATTGTAAACTCTTCAATTCCCTCCGGTTCATGTTATCGTTGCCTGGGTTCCCCGCTGTCATGGCGTCGTTTCCTGTCGTCGTCTCACCGGCTTTAGTTCAGTCTCCTCTCATTGTCTTCAGCCGCGCTGGACCGAACTACCTGATCCAGACCCTTCGAATTGGCGTTTTCTTCGGATTCTTTCCCGTTCGCCTTTACCGCGGGCCCACTTCGCACTGGCGGTCAGTAATACTGGCACATGCCTCTACGGTTTACGGGCTACTTAATTTTTCCTAAATGGTCCATGGCCGCGATGGCTAGAGCACAGACGATTAGAAGAAAGGTGAATGCCCTTGGAATAAGCATTACAAGGGAGGTCGTTCAGGATGTGCCAAGCTTTTTTCAGAATGTTTCTTGCATGGCATCGGGGCACATGTGGAAACCATGGTTCTATGGTTCCCGCATGTCCCCCTAATGTTAATGCCAGTTCACTATGGCACGACCTGACCGGACCTCCCTTCGTCGGTGTGGCATAGAGAAGGGCCGCTAAAGAGCGGCAGAGGCGGTTATATGAACTGAGTTCCAGAGTAGTCCGGCGAGCCATGTCTATTACGATCAGTCGGAGTTTTCACCTCTCCATGAACAGCTACAGACTGCCGCCCGGCACAAAAGCAAACTGTCCATGAGTGTTTATTTTCAAAAAGTAGTTTTCAATCGTGAAAGCAGCTGCAGAGCACTTTCGGTCGGTTCGAATTGTTTTTCATCCGTCAGTGTGGTGTTGAGTAATGATTGGTTTTCGGCAAAAGATCCGTGACTGATTGTTTTGCAGAAAGCCCTACCGCGATCGGCCCCAGACGAAGCGGGTCTCCTTGGTGGCTGGGGGAGACAAAGCCATATTTCTGCACAAAAATCGGAAAGCGCATATTTCAAAGGTAAGCTTCTGTGAGCATTCTTCTTTTGTTAAGCTATCCATTATTGGGGTCTCAAGAAAAAACTGTGGTTCTGTTTGAACATGGAGAGAGGAGCGTTTGCAATACGAATTTTTTTTCAAGTTAACTGTGGCTTACTACAACGAAAGGATAAAAAATTTGGCCTCAATCAACTCCTTTTTGGGATGCGCCAGGCATTCTACTTTCTGTGTTATTTGAGTGCGAGTTGGGCTGCACAGTGACTCGTTTATCCAGCTGCAGTTCAAGTCGGCTTTCCTACTTTCACAGACGAGTTTTTCGCCAATCTACGAGCGAGATCCAATCTTGAATTGGACCCGTGGACGGCGGGTGAAATGCTTTAAAACCCACCAGCTTACCACTTCCGCTCATTATTCGCTACAACAATACATAACAATACCAATATTTTTCACATGCATGAGAATAAATATGGTAGCGGGCGAAATTATGTGTACTGCTTTTCAAAAAACGAGAAGAGCGTCGGGTGCAGACCATACACCACAAGTGACGACGGCCTCCAAAATGTAAATGTTTTCTGCCAATGAAATGATTAGCCTGTTGCAGTTGTATTCTATCAGTTGTCACTAATTACAACTATCTACTACCTGGAAATCGCTTGAGGAAAACGACAACGGCTCGTCGAGGATTTCTTTCACGCTCTCCCACGCGGATGCTCACTCTCGCCACCCGCGAGCCGTCTGTGCTCTCCGCGCATGCATTCACTCTCGACACTACTCTCGCACAGTAGAGAGCCATGGTCGAGGAATTCCTCGACCGTTATTCACCCTGGCTACTACTAACCAGATTTACTTGAAGCCGTCGTCACTTGTGGTGTATGTTCTGCACCCGACGCTCTACTCGATTTTTTTGAGAGGAGGGTATATTCGTTCCTGATTTTTTTGCCTATATCTTCGGTCATCATCCATGGACCTTGTTCAAATTTTGATACCTTATGCAAGTAAGGGTTAACCGTTTGAATAGCTAAACTTTGTTGAGCAGAATATTTTTGATGATTTCTATGAAAATTCACAACAATTAATTAATCTCGAGCAAATTTCGAATCTTTAAAAAAAATTTGCTCACTATTGAAGAGAACAACCAAGTGCACGACAGTGATGAACCTACTCCATTGATACGGCCCTCCCCTTCCACACAGCAGGCCCAATACAACTTCCCCCTCCCCGTCGTGTCAGATCCCTCAACCCACGCTTGATCGCGTTCGAAAACGAAGAGTTATTTGAAACCTTGGTCATAATAAATTCCATCTTCTCTCGTCGTAGAACCTAGGCACTGTTTATTTACGGAGGAGAAGAATTATAAATCTGTCAGGATAAACGGAGGAGATGTTTGGCGGTTTAACACGCCAAACGTCGCGTTGAACGTCGAGGGATTTTCGCGCGTGTGCCACCATGTGGTGCACGTCGCCACACATGGTGGGAATTGTGCAGGCTTTCGTGAACAGCAGGTCAAAACTAAAGCGTGCTTTCATGTTCAGCTTCCATTGAAGAAATTTCCGTTGACGACAACTTGGTCCTGCCTTTCCGCTCTAAATCTAGAGTGCAAGGAATGTAAGCTGCAGAACATCTTCGAACAGTGCGGAACAACAGCTTTGGGCGAGGGAGTGGCTATTTTTTGGAGAAGGGGTCTCGTGAACTGCGCGCCATAGGTACGCAATTCATCAAATAGAAAATTTTGACAATGAATGCAAAATGTGTTTTGCTTCAGATCAGAAATGAGATGCTGGTCAGTTGTAAAATCCTCGCTCCAAAACAATAAAACTTGAGCAATATCCATGGAAAATTGGTTCGAATTTAGCCAAAAATCCAAAACCCCAGAATTTCAACCGCATATCTCCCTGCATGCTATTGTACCTAAAATAGAGAAACCTCCGGAAGCCGCGTTCACACTTCGCGAACCGTGATCGCTGCTACCGTAACACGTTACCCTATAGCAGTAGAGGTGGTCGACTCGAACAGCGCGGTGCAATAGCTTCGAATGACTATTCTCCTCTTCGTGTTAATACTTTTGTTTTTCTTCATTTTCAGTCAACCAGTTGGAGTAATTCCATGGTGTCAATCACAAATACACCTGTACGTTGAAGCATCGTAGTCTCAAACCTGAAAGTTCAAGACGTTGACTGAATTGCGACTTGGCACTTGATTAATTAAGCTTATTTGTGGTGTGCGGAATGCGAGCCAAAGAAAGCTGAGCGGCCAGGTAGCGGTGCTCTAAAAAGAGTCTCTCTGGGTGCAACATTGCTTCGTTTCCGTCAACGAAAGCAAGTTTTCGCTAAACCGAATGCCCATTGTGAACTATTGGTCTTTACTGTGAACTTCTCAATCAACCATTTCTTTTCACTCTCTCTCTTTGGTTCAGCAAATATATGCTGTTACGTGAAAAAATACTCACTTACGAAAGATCGAAACATAAACCGTAGAATAAGAGGAGCACCTCTAGTACACACTAATGTGGGAAGATCATACGTGCGTGGGGCGTCCGCAGAAACGTAGAAAAGCTCTACCCATCCCCCAGGATTCCTCGTTCCGCCCATCAAATGGCTACACCAGCTGCTGGTCCCTCGCTGTTGGACACTAACCATTTCGGGGCCGATGTCAGAC